>JANSTV010051216.1:0-13936 GCA_027564135.1 Lestremia cinerea
ACAGGTCGCAATGCTTTGACGCGAACCACCGGAAAACTTTTCGTTAGCAATTCTTTCAGTTTCTTGTCACGATCACGACCTTCTTTTGCGCCCAATTCGTTGATGTGCGCCACCAATTTGTCTCGCAACTCCTCCAGCACAGACGTGTGGAAATCCAATCGTCGAACGCCATGCAAATCCAACAACGGCAGCATTGGTCTCAAGGATGGCAGCAAAATTCCATTTTCCAACTGAAATTTGAAAGAATTCATTTTGATTTTGGGCCAACGCAATGCTTCATTTGGCATTTACCTGAAATGTTTCGATGGCTTTCAGTGGATCTTCGCAGGAGGTGAGCGCTTCGCGCAAAAATGATTGGCCGGGAATGCGAACATCTTCCAAACCAGTTCCTGGTAGCTTCGGCGGCACAGACATCGTTCTTAACGCATAAACAATGATTTCCCGGCTGTTTCGTTTCAGGAGCTTCTATTTTGATTGTTGTTTGGAATTAATTTTGACGCAGCGTTTGACAGCCATTGATCTGTCAAAGCAGGCGTGCCAACGTAAGCAATTGTATTCAGTGTGGTGAGTTTCTTCATTACGTCGAAAAGTCACGGCAGCCGAATGCTTCGGAATGAGTGAGACCGTTTTAGTGGATTCAATCGGATCTTCAACGTTGATTACCACCCAAGCCGGAGTATATTCCGAGATGTCTCTCTTTACCTTGTCTCTGGGTGAAGTTTTGAAGAAATTAGAAATTTGATAAAACTTTAATGATTTTTTTAATTTAATTAATCGAATGAAACAAAGGAAATGAAAAACAAAGTAATGAGCATTAACAAAATGACAATTATTCAATAAGTCGGAGTCTTATAGCTGATAACAAAGCGGTCAGGAGTTGTTTCCGAGCTTATTCAGCTTGAGGAGGCTACCTCGAAAACTACCTGGCGAGCCGTTGTTGAAGCTCTTGGGACTGAACGGCTGGTTGTGCGATTGAAAACCGTTCATCGTTGTGCTTCTCGGAGGCGATGTCATCGGCAGCTGTTGAAATTGCAAGAGAGGATTGTTGACCACATTCCTCATGGCACTTTTGGGTGTTTGAGTTGAGAATAAATCGTTGGCTGGCAGCGGAGACGCAAATGCCGATTGAGATCTAGAAATTGCAACTGGGTTCGGGCTCATATGGCCACTACCGACTGTACTACCGGTGCGATGACCGTGATAGACGCTTCCATGCTGGCTCGGTTGCCCAGAAAATAATTCCGATGAATTGTATTCTCTTTCAATATCTCCCGACAGTGAACTCTCACGAGAATCATTCTCTGTAGAGTTTTTCGGGCTTGCTTGTGATTCGAATCCGGAACTTTGTGAAGACGTTCTTGAAATGACTGGAAAACACACGGTTGAACTATCGAATATACGCTCCCGTTGAGTATTGCATTTCTTCTGAAGCGGATTGAAGAAACCGCCACTATTCCAAGACGCCTTACTGCCGACCAAGGCTTCGCGATTCGTGTCCTCCATCTGGAGTCGGGCTGGTGAAATAATTTTGTAGCGTCTGCGTACTGCCGATGGTTCAGAGGAAACGCTCTGATTGCTGCAAAATTGTTTGTTTCTCTCTCCCTCCAGCAGCTGTTTAGCTGGACCGCTGATGGTGAGATGAGTGAGGCCGCTCTCGAAGTCATCTGGTACATCGTAGTCCCCGTACATTGAACCGCGAGATTCGCATCGAGAGTTCAGGTTGTTTTCAGACAAGCCTTGATCGTGAGTTCTCAATGTTCTGACTGTGAGCGGCTGGGCAGAATAGGCAGGTTTCGGTGATGGTATGTTATTAAACCAGTTGCTTGACATTGACGGATCCTGGCGTGACACCGATGAACAGAAGCTCTGATAGCCATCGAAGTCACTTGGCGGTGCGCCACAAAACGATAATTGATCTTCCGGAAGTTTGTTGAGAGCGAATGATGAGGACGTCTTCAATGGGCGAAGCATTGAGCTCATAGGCGAAATGGATTGAATCTTCTTTTTCTTTATAGTTTCGCTAGACTTGAAAGACCGTGCGCTATTCACGGAAAATTCCGAGTAGTTTGACCTTAGCGAAGTGTTGATTTCGGTTTCCGTCTCACTCTCTTCTGCTTCAGAAAACTCAGAATAAATTCGATGGAAACTGCTGTTGACATTTTCAGCCGGTGCAGAAGCCGATGACAGAGTCAAGATGTTCCACGTAGATGCCAAGAATGTCAATCCAATGATTGCGATCTGGAATGAAATTCGTTTTAGAATGGTTTCAAATTAGCCAAATCGATTTACCTTCAGAATGTCGTTGATCAGTTCGTAGTCCGGTGCTTGTTCCGTTTCGAAAATCTTAGGCAGAATAATGTCGAAGCTCCACAACAAGAGAAGTGAAACGGGTGCGGTTCTCAGTCCAAGCATGAACACAACAAAAGCCGAAAGCAAACAGCCGGATGTGCCAATGACAAGAGCGCCATCATTGACACTCAAATCGGACACTTGCGAAATCGAGTCAAGTTCCGAAACTTTTGATAAAATATTTCCCATAAAAATGTCCTTATAATTTCCGCTGATTGTCAAGTAGAGGGTTGATGTGACGAATTGCAAGATTGTTCCGACTCTGGTGAGATAAGTCCATTCGGCAAATTTACTGAGCAAAGACACTGTCAAGATTTTCAAGGCTGACAGGTATGAAAAAACGAAGAGAATATTATCCGCGGCCGACGGATTGAATACGCTATCCAGTCTGTTCTTGCTTATGTTCACGCGCTGGCACACTCGGAAGAGGCTTAACGTTGAAATCACAACCAAAACGACAGAACAGATTGTGGTGAAAACGTGTCTCTTTCGACTCTGGTCACCCTTGTCAACCGATGAATTCATGTGCAAATCAAAGGCGCGGAAGCCTTTCGCTTCGATTTGAGCCAATTTCGAGCCCAGAACATTTCGTTTGTCAGAATTCAACTTTCTTTTCAGATGGCGCTCACAGCGCGGACACAATCGATAGTTCTGCTTGAGTTTCTCGCTAGAAAAGAATTCTCTCATAAATACGACGAGGCAATCGAACAAAATCACATGAGCACAAACCTGTATTGACGAAACTCTTCATCGAAATTCGATTCATCAGTCGATTGAAACGAGGCTATTTGTTGGCATTGGAGCTCTAGATTTCGATTGCAAGACTCGCACAAACCGTTTGAGGCGGGCACCTTTGGAGATTTTCCGTCGTTTACTGTTGGTCTGCTCAAGGGTTTGTTCAGTTTTGCATTCCGTTGCTCTGGCATATCGCGATTGTAATCTCCGTCTTCTGTGAACCCATTGTATTGCGTACACGATGGACAATTCCAGCTATTTGCATTCGCGTACGGAACTTTGGTGTTCTCATTGCAGAAATGACAATTCACTTTGATTGGGTATTTGCGTCTGAAATGGATTTCGGATTTCAGTTGGACTTGGCACCTCCAAAAGCAAATTGCTCAACGTACCTTATTTTCAAATAGACGTTTATTGAGGTTATGAGCATAACGAATGCTATCGAACCGATTGGAACGATGAAGCTCAGCTGATCAACGATATCCATCATTTTATCACTTTCAGCTCCGACGAACGATACATAAACTGTTCTTGGATTGAAATTTTACTGAGTTTTAACTGAATGCGGCCTGTTAATTTGAAAAGAAACTGATGAGGTTATTTTGTTGTGGCCATTTTTCTCCAAATGAAAATGCCGCCTAAGAACAACAATAGACTGTCATTTGCACAACGAAACGAGGAGTCTCGAAATAATCGAAATGATACTAATCAAAGTGGTGGGTTATCGAATTTGGTGGGTTTCCCTGTGTCATATTCCGTTGCTTCGGTTCCAAAGGTCTCTCCATGATACTTTCTCATTATCTCATTGTTCAATGTTATTCAAATTATTGACAAATATTAAGTCTTTCATTCGTTTCTGATTTGTTTTTGAGTCCTGAATCGAGTGTTTCGAACACACAGTTTGTTTTGCATTTTGAAAACAATGGCATCGAAGCCAATCAAATTCTACTATGACTTGATGTCTCAGCCGTCTCGGGCCTTGTATATTATTCTGAACTTGGCGAAAATTCCATACGAAAGCTGTCCAGTGGCACTTCGCAAAGGCGAGCATTTTGGAGAAGACTTCAAGCAGATCAACCGTTTTCAAAAAGTGCCTTGCATTGTGGACAAGGATTTTAAGCTCAGTGAAAGTGTCGCGATCGTTCGCTATTTGGCCAAAGAGCATAAACTTCCGGATAGCTTGTACCCACAAGATAGCCGACGACAGGCCCTTGTGGACGAATATCTGGAATGGCAACATCTCAATACGAGACTCGGATGTAGTCTTTATTTCCGATTGAAAGTTCTGGAGCCTCTTTTCGGAAGGAAGCCCGAAGATGCTGTAGTCACGATGGCCTACAAGCAGATGGTGGCTGCCTTGAAAAACATTGAGGACATTTGGTTGGAATCAAGCCGCTTTCTGGTCGGAGATAGTTTGACTGTTGCTGATGTGTTCGCCGCATGCGAAATCGAACAAACGAGTAAGTTTTTCGGATGACTTGGTCGATGGATTGGAATACTGATTTTTAATGTGGTGTCCAATAGGAATAGCGGGATATGATCCACTTGAAGGACGCCCAAAATTGACTGCTTGGATGAATGCAGTTAAACAGCAAACCGATCCAGTCTACACTGAAGCTCACAAATACGCCAACAAACTTGCGAAGGCTCAGGCGAAGTTGTGAATCGCGAAATAAAAACCATTTTACTGAACTATTTGGACTATTATTTACACAAAACAAAGGACTAGAACTACTCTTGTGCAGACGCTTCACCGAGTTTGTACAGAAGACTGTGGGCTTCATCGTATACGGGATTTGTGGATTCCTTCACAGCGGTGAACCAGTCTTGGAGCTTCGGGCGATTTCGGCCAGGTTCGTATCCAGCAACCCCTGCCGGAAAATCAATATGAATAAGTCAGAGTGCTGCCTCGCATTGAATGCCCAGCAAAACTTACTCGGTTGCTCGATTTCGCAGGCGGCCAGCAGATCAGCGAACGACAGTTCTTTGCTCCCGGAAAGGAAACGGCCCGGCTCCAGCCAAACGTTCTCAATCACATCCAAGACTTTGTCCATTTGCTTCTGAGCGTTCGCAGCAATATACTCATCGTCGGGACTTTTGCCAACAGTTCGTGGCTTTAAGTATTTCAAAATGAAATAGTGCATGCAAGTCTCTCGGGTGTTTGTGTGTTGCCATTCGAGGTATTCGTCGATTTTTGCGCGGGCTTGGTCATCCTTTGGATACCAATGGCTGTCGATTTGATTCTTTCGCGCTAAATAACGGAAGATCGCTACGCTTTCGGATAGTTTGAAACCATTGTCGACGATTGCGGGCACCTTCTGGAATCGATTCACATCATTCCGGAACTCGTCAGTCAAGTGCACACCTGAGAATCAAGGATCATTTCATTATTCGGCTATGCAATTTCACCGGCTTCCCAACAAACCTTTTCGTAGCGGAATCGGAAATTCCTCAAATGGAATTTTTGATAATTTCAGGAAGATGTACAATGCTCGACTTGGCTGCGACAGCAGATCGTAATAGAGTTTCACTGGCCCTGCGGACATCTTACTTTGTTTTTAACTTGTTTTAAACTCTCTCAAGCCGACTCATTCACAACTTTGAGGTTAAGCTTGATTGAGACGTCAAGTGACGAAAAAATCCACCAAGGCAACCTTTCGAGAGTTTCGATATCGTGAAAGAAGAAGCAGTCGAGATCTGTCAAAAGCAAAGGAAATTTTTCTCAAGTTGATGTGCTAGTGTTCGACCATTGCGAGGAATGTTTTAAAAATATTACATAATTGGAAGTAGTCAACAAAAATCGCTAGAAACATCCGCGAATTGAGTCCAGCAACATGGATTCGGCAGCCCGTCCGCAGGATTTGCCACCGCAAGGAGGCTACAAGCCGATATGGTTCAAACGTGTTCCGACAAAAACACTTTTCAGCGGAAAGCAATTGATCGGTGGCTACTTCGCTGTCTCAGCCGTGGCTATTTACGTTTACCATTTGACGTGCAAGGAAGTGCATCAGGATAAAATTGAGATGCGATCAGCCAAAAATGTGATCTTCACACTGTGCTTGGCCGAACGTGATCGAGAATACATCAAGCAGCTGCGTAGAAACCGTGACTCGGAGGCTTCGTTGATGGCCAATGTTCCCGGATGGGTTGTCGGTACCTGGTACGGAGAGCCAATCTACAAAACCAAACCAGCCACCGAGTGGATCGAACCAATGGCACGAGAGTTCTATGTTCATGCTCCGTACAAGGACTATGCCAATCGCGCCTATCTCAAATTCTGGACATAAATCTATCCGCTGGGAGTTCGTTTACAGAAAACGAGTCAAATCATTCATCAGAAGGCGACGAGTGTTGGTTTTTTTTGCTAATTCATGTCAAATAAAGAAATGTCGAATAAAATAGTAAACGATTTAGAGACTTGTGTATCTTTTTGGAAGGTTCTGAAGGTTTCCTGTGGGCTTCGAACTCATTCAGTCGACGGATGTCGGAAACGTCGCGAACCCTTGAAGGGACCAGAGACCTTCTCTGCCTCCATTTTTATCAGAACCCAATTCGTGCTCATGTTAAGCTGTCACATTAACCTGCCTTGAAAATCCTCTCGTTGTCAAACAAATCCACCACATTCGTGGTGAGAAACTTCTCCGTCGGAGAAGCAAACTGCTTCTGCCCCACACCAGACCAAATCTTCTGTCAAATTTGTATATTTACAAAGTCGGTCGGAATGTTTTTGTATCGAAATCGAAAATCAATCATTTCATTCGGAGAAAATCTGGATGCACCCAATGCAGTGAAAAATGCTCATCGACCACTGGTGGGGATAATCAGTTGGTTAAAAAACATGTAAAAACGTTCTCAAACGCAATTGAAAAGCGGAAGCGAAAAATTCAAAAATCAATTGTGCATTTCAATGACGTCGAAATAGTCGATGTTTTGCTGTTGTTCTTTCCACTAGACTGGCTAATGTGTCATGAAAGTTGTAGACATTTAGGCGACAGTCGCCCATAATTCGAATAAATTCTAACGCGATTGTGTGATTCAAGTGAGATTTTCTTGAGCTTTTTTTCGCGAAGAAATGCGATTCAAGACGGAAAAGTGATGAAATCGTTTTGGTGAATGATGATTTGGGTTGGTGCAAGTGCATTGATTGATGGCAGACGCAACCACAAAAGCACTGTGTGAAATATGGAAACTGAGCCATCAGTTTCGAGCGATGATTGTAGCAATTTGATGAAAAATGGTGAAGCAACAGCCATCGATAAAAATTTGAATGGTGCAACTGTTGGAGTGAATGCCACAGAGAAGGGTGTCCGATATGGCGATAATCGAATGAGCTGTGATAATTTGAATGGTTTCACACAATTTGCCAGCATCAATAACAACAATGTCCAATTGGACTCGCCATGCGGATCAACAACAGTCACAGCAGTGGTTCAACCTTCAGGTGAAATGGCATCTGAAAGAGGTGACATCGAAATACTGGAAGAGCCGCAAGAAACTTTTGGTAAGTTGGCAAATGCCATTGGCGCGGGAGCACCTTCAACTGGGGAGGAAAAAAATTGTCAAAATGCGTTGACATTCGCGTTCCATTCAAGCGGATATCGAATACACGAAACACGTTCAGTAAATAATCGCCAGCGTGAAACTTCAATGACCTTTCAAATGATTAACAGCCGCACAAAGTTCGATAGAAACTTTCGATATTCGCTCATTCTGTGATATCCGACTGGCAAGCAAGCGAGCGTGCACGCAAGCAAACACACATACACACAGAAAAACCGTGCGAATCGATTGACTTGACCATATGATTTAAACCGGATGTTATCATTAGCCAAGCCACTATGTAATGCGAAATTAATGATCACAACAACAGACTTGCTTTGCGGCGTTTTGGTTGTCTTTCAGAATATCACCATGGCAAGCGATTCTATTTGGCTTTCGTGGTGGTGGTGTTGTTGACGTCTGAGCCGCTGAAGAACACAGCCTATTCAGACTGGTTGGTTTATGGTGCGGTGTGACGAATTCATTGCCCATTCACCTCGCTTCGTGCTGGTTGGTGCTGTTGAGATGGCGTTTGGAATGCCATTCAAGCGGCTTTTATTCAAACGGCGCGACACCACTGCATCTGGCTGGCTATCAATATCAATTAAGATAGTTTTAGCGGCCGAACCGGTTAGATTGAATTGCAACCGTCGAGTGAGAATTGAAGCATTTCTAAAAGAGAAGAACGATAAATACATTTTATGGCTTTCCCCTTGACCTCCGGCACCAATGAATTCTATTTTGGGACATGCCACCGGACCCAGACGACTCCTTCGGATCGATATCGAAAGCGATGAGCGCATGTTAATCGCTTGTGAGACATTGTGCGCGCTAGATAGTCATGACTGAGCCGATTGAATTATTTCGCATCTGAGTGACGCGATCATCGATCGTATCAATTACTCGCGCGGGATAATTGATCATCGCTGGTTTATTGCGTTTCGTTATTGCATTTTGAATGAAATTCGTTGCTCGAATGCTGGTTGACTAATCATCGCTCAAATAGTTGCTCTTGTGAATCACGGATGATCACTTGATGATTTATCGCTTCGAATGCACGTGCAGTTGTTTCAATATTTACTCGACTTTTTTGTTTTGTTTGTTTTTTTTTTGTCATTGGAATTGTGAAAATGTGAGATCGATAAAAGTGAAGAAATTCATCGCAACCAAAAATATATGATCATTCGGTTGATCATGACCTTGACCGAGATTTCCAGTTAGCTAATTTAGTTTTTCGATCTTTGCAGCCAATGGAATATTGACGGCTGAGGAGCAGAAATCAGCCTCAGTTGAAGATAATTCCGTTGACCGAGCAATCGAGCCTCAGTCACCGGTGGCTTTTGGAGCCAACGATCCGGCGCTGCTAAATGTATTCGAAGACATCGATGCAATGACACCCGTGTCTACGTCACCCGCATTGAATCACATCGATTCGACGTGTTCGTCAGCGTCGTCGGCACCATGCTCGGGAGTTCGTCGCAAATCGTCTTCGGTGCGACCACCATCGACGACCAGTGTTGAGGTCAACGGTCAAGAATCCATTGCAACAGTGTCTTCGAACGGAACGAAGAAGAAAATTCGCCCGAATGGTTGCACCAAATCGCCACAGCCAGAATCTCATCAAGAATACTTCAGCATTTGGACGGCACGCGAAAGCTTCGAGCATAATCCGGAAGAGCATCTGATCGATGATATTGGTGGGGCGGCGGCGCCTCCCTTGCCACCGCGCAGTCAGATGCATCGCCCACTGGAACGATCGTGGCCTCCACGTGCAACGCGTTCAAGTAAGCCAGCCGGGGGAAATGACGCGTTTAGCTTCGACATTGTCGACACAGATGAACCGCTAACGGGCGACCTGAACGCGGAGAACGAACGAGTTGATTTCATCCCCGGTGAATTTTTCGAAGAACGTCGTCATGCTGGTGATGGTCAAGCGAATCGAAATGGACGAAGACATGATGATTGCGCACCATTGGCTACACCCGAAACAGATGGTAGCCTTTCTGAAAGCAACGTACTGCGATTGGGGACGCCAAAACGAACAGAAATCATCAAACTGAAACCGTTACTCAAGAAGAAGATCGGTCCGGACAACTATATCAGTACGATTCTCGCCCAGAAGGTGGTGCAGCCTAGTCATAGTAATAATTTCGCTAACTACAATTTCCCGTCGGATGAGCGAGCTGGTCCTAGTGGCGGCGATCGGATTGGAGGAGAAGGCTCTGCGAGGGAATCATCCGGGCTGGTGGGCGAATTCATTCCGCTGAAGCCACACAAGCCCCTCTCACGTCAACTGTCTACCGGGAAAGTTCGACGACATTCCTCGTTAGAGAACGGGACATGCTCGCCCCCACCAAACGAGCGGTCAGCTGGCAGTGATGAAGTGAATCGCCACTATGTGCTCTGTCGAAAGCCATCACCACGATCTCCTCGACAACGCAGTCCGCCATCGGGCTCATCCACACGTTCGGCATCGCCACTTGATCAAATTTTGACATCATCGCCGGAAGGAGCTGCCTCACCCGTTTTACAATTCAGCAAAGTCATTCGACCGCAGTCCCGCATGTTGACGCGTGTAGGGAGTGTTGTTGGCGCGACAAGCAGTCAATCTGGTTTCGTGTGTCCACCGACACCAACACATCATGCTCGACGGTTGCGTTCTCTCTCTGTCAGCATTGGCCCACCGGAGTTGCGGTCGCGAGAAATTTTCTCGCCAGAAAGCGTGACGGCTCCAGAGATTCGGCATGCAGATATCGTTCCACTGACAAAGCACTCAGACTACCTTCGTACATCTGAAATTCGTGATAATGGTGAAACTAGCGAGCCAGTGCCAGTGCGACCCCATCTCTCCAGCACAAGACTGCCCTCGATCCCAGAACGTGCTCGAGCAGCTGTTCCAGAGAACGAAGACCCTCTACCAAACGCTTGGGAGGCACGAATGGACAGCCACGGACGCATATTCTACATCGACCACACCACGCGGACCACAAGCTGGCAGCGACCCGGGGGCACAGGCATGCTAACCGGCGGTCGTGAGCAACATCGCCAACAGTTGGACCGTCGATACCAATCGATTCGCCGAACGATAACGTGTGATCGCAACGAAACGGGTCCCACCGCAACCACGGAGCCCGCACCAGAACAAGAAACTCATCCTGCTGTGATAATGCTCTGTCGGCCTGACTTCTACTCAAAATTGCACACAAACGAAGAAGCTCTGACGATTTACAATCGGAATGCCGCCTTGAAGCACATGATCCTGCGAATCCGACGGGATTCCACCTGCTTCGATCGATATCAATACAACAAAGACCTGGTGGCGCTGGTCAATTGCTTCGCAATGGGCGATCGCGACTTGCCCAGCGGCTGGGAATCGAAGCTTGATTCAGGAGGAAAGCCGTTCTTCATCGATCACTCGAACCGCAAGACTTCTTTCATGGATCCCCGTTTGCCCATCAACTGCCCACGCATACGGCATCTGCAGCATCCAAACAACCAATACGACGTGGCACCAATGCCTCCACCGAGACCAGCGATCTTGCCTCGACCACCGGCTGGATCACCCGAAATTCCCGTCGCGTATAACGATAAGGTAGGTTCTGTGGGAAGAGATCGTCAAACGACGAATGATCATCCCAAATTTCCACTCTTTTCGATCAGGTGGTAGCGTTCCTGCGTCAACCAAACATTTTAGAAATTCTGAAGGAGCGACATGGACAGTCCGCAGTATCTCGATCACTTCGTGAAAAAATCAATGCTGTTCGGGTCGAAGGTGGATCTGCCTTGGAACGTTTGGGTCATGACTTGCAACTGACGATCCTGTTGAGGTGAGTTGATGATCATATTTTGAAAGACTTCACTTCGACACGAGACCTCGACGATTGACAATTGACTTAACCACTTAACGCCTTTGACTATGCAATCGCCAGGCGTTGCAAACATCTGTCCGATTTAATTCAATAGTGTTCACGGTCAAACCTCATCGAGTCCAAAGAATTTTCATTAACGGCAAAGGCGTCGTGCAAGGCAAAAAGACCGTTAATGCAGTTGAGGAATTAAAAAGCTAAAAAAAGTATCAGCAATTGGAAAATGCGGGCTCATTTGAATCCACATTGAACATTTCAATTCAAATTTATTTAAATAAATTCGGAAACACACTCAGAATGGGATGACACGGTGAACCCTTCGCTCGTTCAGCTGTCGGCAACACAATGCATTGCATAATGAACCGGTTGTGCGAATGCGGCGGCGCATACAAAAGTGATCAAGACCTTTTGTTCTACGCCCGTGGAATGACAAATCGTTTGATTCGCAAGCAGCCGCGCTGTTCTAATCGGAGAACACTTGACTGCAATTCGTAGATTCACCAAAAGCTTTAGAACGCTCTTCCGACACGCGCACGCAATACAACACGGTGTCTGTTTGCCTTTGCTATCAATTTGTGTGCTTCGATTATGCGCGGTTGAGAATTCATTGTTTGATTTTCTAATCGAAAATGTTAGTTTTTCGAGAACGATTATTGCTTTGGTTTTATTTGAAAAACGATTAAACACATTCATTGCACGGCTCCGAGTCCCCAGCAAACCTACGAAATTCGCTGAAGTATTTCCGGGAGTCACCCGTAAAACTATTAAAAACTGAATTTGATTGGGTAGTCCATATTTTGTCTACTTTTTTCGTTGAGGAGGCAGTCAACGGTGGCACAATGATAATGAAGTCTCAAGCAAACACCTTTCATGCTTTGCCCCGATGGATTCCCCGCGATGATTCCGAATCGATCTCAACCCCGCACTGAGGTTTACTCTTCCGCATTTTTTCGCTTTATCTTCTCCGTGAAATCGCCAATTGCTCACGCTTATCGTCTTCGATGAAATCACAATCAATTTTCGCCGAAATCGCAAATGACACATCGACTGGCGCGCGAAATGATCGACAGAGCGGCTCATTCAAAATTGGACAACGTATTTTTGTTTTTTTTTTGCTATCTGCGATTTGTCTTCACGTTGACTGATAACGAAAAGCTCACTTCACGCAGCGGATCATTTGCCTTCTTTTTATGGAATTACTCGAGGTCTTTGACGATTAAAAATAACCTCTTGTCGTCAGTCAATGTCAAATGTTGGCAAGAAGACCCCTTGAGGGCCGTGGCGAAGCACTGATACCCCGATCGACCTACATCTGAACTGAAGCACAACACTAAATCCATTTCACTCACGTAACGGGAAGAAAGGAGAAAGGGAACCGGACCCTTTCGAATGGTGATCGACCCGCTCGGTTGATTTCCCAAATGCATACCTTCGTTCGCTCGATTCCAACGTCCAAGCCGTTGTCCAAATGGTGGTGTCCATATGGTGAGCCAGCTGAGCTCTACTGGCCCAGTGATACCGAATGCGTTGTCCGCAGCACTGCCGATGCCTCATTCAATGCCTTCCATGGTCGTCGCATTGTTCAGAATGACTCAATACGGCTTTGCGGTTCTAATTCCGATTAGATTTCGTGTATGTTCCGTTTGCATTCTAGCAATTGTTTTTGTAGCCTCTTTGTGTTGGTTTTGCAAACGCTGCAACCACTCAACTCTACGCTTCGTTCAGTCGTCATCGCCTTCGTCACTGGCGTTGTTGTATTCGCCGTTGTGGTCGTTGTCGTCGTCCCCGTCATAGCCGTTGATTATTTATCATAATTTTCGTTTATTATTCGATTGTTGGTTTGTTTGGGTGCGCGCGGAACGATTGTTCTAATCGCATAGAAACTCTTTGCGTCAAGTGCGTTCGGTTTCGGTGCTTTTGGGCTTGCGAGTCAGTTTGTGTTCGATCGGTGATCGAGAATCATGAATTTGCGCTCCCTGCGCTAGTTTCGGTTCGAGTTCATTTTTCCGCGTGTGTTCGCTTTTCATTCACTGCACGCAGCTCAATCAGTGTTTCATTCATCATTCGGAGGGTTTGTCGTTGATTCGATTGCGTATCATTGGTTTTTGACAAAAAGCCCGCGGTTTGTTCTCTAAACGATTTCCGGCTATTGAACATTTCACTTTTGTCGCAGAACTCTTTCGAAGGTGTGATCAACCGGTGGTGATTGACGGTCGATGATCTAATCGTTTTCATTCTGTCGGTCATTCATGCCAGTCGGTTTGCGAGGAGTGATTTCATTGTATCGTCCGCAGTGTGTTGTTCAATCGTGTTGCTTCAGGACCAATCCACTGCGTAGATCAAAACATTTGAATGGGACAGTAGCTGTCGTGAGTCGACCGCGTCAAAAGAGTCATCCCGGCGGAGTAATCTTCTCAGAACGAAGCCACCGCAGGCACTTTTTAATG
>JANSTV010051227.1:0-13933 GCA_027564135.1 Lestremia cinerea
GAAAGCGATAAAATTCATGTTGGCCATGATAAACCTTGACATTACATCAACGATTACGATAAATGTCAATCGAAAATAGTGACAGGCCAATTCAAATGGGACCAAGCAATTTGATTGGGGTGAAGCTGCTACCCCGAGAGATCTTGTTCCCGGCAAAATTTATGAAATTACGAAAATTTGATGATGAATTTTCCACACAAAAACCATTTACCCAAAGTCTGCCATCAAGCAAAGGGAAACGTTTCGAGCACCGAATCCAACTCAAAACAAATGATCGTCGCTTATCTTTCCATGGAAATGAAATCGAAATATGCATTTGAATGAATGGCGTCGTTTTCAATGGCATTCAAAATGTTTCCAGTCATTTTGCGATTCATCGGTGTCACCGAGCGCAGCACAACGAAACCACCATAGTCGGTTGCAATTACCATTCGCTTTAATTGTCTTGACTTGATGTTGTTAAAGCATTGCTTTTTATGAGATGGTTCTACATACAGTAGTAGTACTAGGTATCAAAGTCTCGTGAGAGAGCACATTTCGAGTGTCGTCGAAACGAACTAAGGAATGTCAACAGCATTGTTGTCTGAATGTTTGAGTGTGTGTATGCGTGTGCGTATCTTCTTCGCATTAAATTGCATTTGAAAATAATCATGTTCACGCGTCTGTTGCGATAACACTAAAATTCATTTTAATAAACCTCGAGGTTACTGACGAATTGCTATCATTTACAACTTTCAGAATGGCTGACTGTTTGCGCGACGAAATAGCAATATAATCGACAGCAATTCATGATATTGATATTTAAATGTTTGCTGTGCTCACGTTCACAGTGAAATGATTCACAAAAATGGGTGGATGCCATCAACTTTTCTCCTTCCCCCTCATTCTTGCCTGGACAACGGGAACCGTTCCCCGATAATGCAATTATGTAATATGATTCGCTGACGGCAAAACGCTAATGCAAATTAAATGATAAAGAAGAAAAAAAACAGAGCCGCCAATTGATGAGAATTTTCATACAATTTAATTACGCTTCTCTTTTTCGCTCGTTCCCACGATTTCACCTGGATGTTAATTAACTAATGATTCGGTTCAGGTGATGCATAAGCTTGGATATGATAAGTACCTTTTTCCTGTGCTTCGACAGATTCCATTCCAGACGACCCCGTTTCGTGTGGTTTCGGTGAGAGCGGGAAGCCCCTTGGGAAACGAAATGATTTTTCGTCAAGGTTCAAGTGGCTTATCGTGCTGTTTAGAGTATTCCCATCAGGGGTTTCTCTGCATAATCAGCTTTTCGACCGTGAAAGAGAGAGAGAGAGAGGGTAAGAGACTCTCGCTCGCAAATTAAATATCGAATGTACGACCATTATTCGGACTAGAGCGGACCGGAAGGGCAATGAGGAAAGAGGTGATGTCCCCTGGAATACCTTGAACTGTGCCCGAGGCTGTGGCGTGACATGCTGCATGAGGTTTCCGTCAGAGACTCACTTGACCATAAGCCAAGCCATTCAGATACGTGCTGCCATACAACTAGCCACCGCATGGGATGGACACAATGGGTTTTCTCGTCAGAGAATTCATCATAGAACCGGCATGGCTCAGGTGTTGCAGCCCGAGTGAAATCCATTTGGAAAACAAATCCACATTCAAAGCCGCCATTGCCACTAAATGAATGAAATAATTTTCATTTTGAAAGATAATTTGCGAAATGCAAAACAGTTTATTTCGAATCGGAATGATAATTTCAAGAGCGACGAAGGCAACGAAGATGATGATGGCGGCTGCGGCGACAACGGCGTCGGCGGCCAAATAAATTCGAAATAAACATACAATAAAGTGATTTATCGTCAATAATAAATAATGATATGAAATTGTACGAGGATGATATTGACATCGGTGGGGGGAGGGGTGGGAGGCAGAGGCCGTTGCAAATGATAATTAGTCTTGGGATATTCGCAACTGTAGATATTCGCGTATGGAAGATCATTGCGTCTGATTTGTGTGTGGCATTTGGTAGACGATGCCAAAGCGCGTAATGAATTGAACGACTTTAAATGTTATTTAGAAATTATATTAGAAATTTTCAGCGATATTAATAGCGGGTATGATGATGGAGGTCGTGTCGATATTTTGACGCAAAAGTATATGCAAAATGGAGCGGAGATAAAACCGAAATTGATAATTTGACAGCAGCGAGAAAATGCACGACGTCGAAACGTCTCCCATTTCCCCAGCAAATGTTTAGACTTAATTATATTCAAATATCATCCCCCCACTCCCCTTCATTATGTGACTGGGCTGCGATGATTATTGGTGATGGGTTGCTGAAGAATTTCTCAAATATTTATTCTAATCAGCGATGTGATGGTGATATTGATTTTATTAAAATTTGATTTTCGGCTCGCGTTCACTGACATTCTCCATGCCAATGTTGGCGCTAATGCCCCTGCCAATGTGAATGAAATGTTAATTGCTTGTTTACGAGGTTAGTTGGGTGTAAATTTATTATTATTTTTGTTTGGCTGTTACGTTCGATGTGCTGGCGGGTTGTGGTGTTGCGCGCATTGATCGGTTTTTCGATTGAATATTATCCGGGGAGGGAGAGGGGGATCCGATTTTGTTGGTTGACGACAGTTCCGGTTTTGGAGGTGCTTTGCTGTTTCGGGGTCGACGGGAGTCCAGTGTAACGCTTCCACTCTCAAACTCTTCACAAAAACGCTCTGAGCTCATCCACGCCTCTGCATCGCACCCAGAATGAGTCGCCAATGATTTCGCTCTGATACATTCGCCGCGCAATGATAACATCCTCGCAATACCATTTCAGAAGAATAACAAAAATTCCTAAGAAAAATACCAGCCAATTTGTTTGCGCACACAATTACCATTGGAAAAAATGGGTGCGCTGCCAAATAGGAAACGAACACAATGCGAAAATCATCCAAAGCGGAATGAACAAATGGAAAAGTGAATGAAAATGCGTTACATCATGCGTTAAATGTGGCGATGCCTCAAAATAACAATAAAAAATATCACCAATAGATTCAACAATTCGTGGATATCTTGCGGTGAAATGTCGCTGTGTGCTTAGGACGATTCGCGATGTCATGCGAATGGAATTGTGTGAGTTGATGAAAAACGCCGCAGCAAAAAGCGAAAAAGAAAAAAAATATGCCAAGCGAAAAGTTGCCGGGAGAAATAACGATGGCAAGAATGCTCGTGATGGTCGCCGAGTTCGGGTGAAGAAAAAGTCAAGGAAATTTGCAAATTATTAAAAGTTTTCTAATCATCATAATAGAAGAGGGGCGCTCGCTGATCAACGAGCGAAGCGCAACGTACGGCAATGGTGATGAACGGAAAATCCAAAGCGAATCGGAATTGAAAACGAGTCAAGAGAAAAGTCACATTGACTCGACAGATATCGCTAAACGAAACGTAGAAATGTCGAAAACAAAACGAAAGCAAATAACGAATAAAAGCGAAAAAATGTTGAAAGTAAAAATTTTCATAATTGAATTTATGTTACTTTTGACCTTTTACCATTCGGTTGATGTCACTCAGCGCTAGGGAAAATTTTCGCTGAGAAATTTATTGAAAAATATTCTTGACGAACGAACCCATTGTTGGCCGTCACAATGAACCGGCCAACGAAAAACGAGCAACGAACGAGCAATTCAGCGAGTCAGCCATCGAATTCGATGAGAAATCCACACGAAAAATGAATCATAATGAAACCAATCGGATAGATTGCATTTGAATGGAATGATTATTTCGAAGCGTACGATTCGGGGCATTGTGAATGGGTGTCATTGTGATTCTGTGAGAATTAACTGTGGAATGTTCATTTGAGTGTCGGGTGACCGGGGGAAATGCGGGCGTGATAAGATGCAAAGGAATAATTTGTGATGTTGGTGTCGGCGCGAGACAAATACCACTACTTTCGATCACCTCATTTCCCGTCATCTCTGTCTGTTTTCGGAAAATCCTGACTAGACGACGATGAGCGTCGATCGAATTACAAGAAAATGTTCGAAGCTCAATTCTCAATTTTCAATTTCGATTTGCCTGATGGATTTTCTCCCGAACTCCAACACCATCACGATATTCATCCAACAGTCGATTTTTCTTTAATCCCGTTGAGGTTTCTCGTTGCGGACTCCCTCCTGACGGTGTCGAATGTCAAAGCCAATCCTTTTTGTAAACCACGAATTCCAGCCAATATTCTTCTCCAAATGTGAAATGTCATAATAACTTTGGTCAGTTGGTGCGAGACGTTGGACAGTGGGGTTGATCAGGCCATGGCCATTCGGGCGCACACGAAAATTTATTTTCCCAAAGCGCAAAATTCAATAACCGGAATCGCATTATATTCGACACTTGCACGTTATTCGATATGGTGTCTGTCTGAAGCCAGTGCTCTTCCGCATGGAACAAATCGAACGCTGATTTTTCGGTGACAATAGAACGATTGCAACTACAATTGGCAATGACAACCATAATAGATGTGGCCAAGCATTGTGTAAATGGCACTGATGGAATTGTCATGAATCGTGGTCGATGACGGGGAGGAGCAAACAAAACAATCGTCCACAAAATCATCAATGAAACAAATCACAAGGAAGAATCGTTGATATTCTGATGCCATTATCGTCCATATCGTCTTCGTTCGTGATATTCAACGGTAGAAATGCCAAGGCGAAATGCCAACACCGAACACACCGAGGACCAAGCTGCTATTTTCAAAGGTGTTTGTGTTGTTTTTTGTGAATCATTCCTCCTTCGTAACTCATCTCTTTGTTGGCAATTGGTCGCAAATTTGGAGCCGGAAGAGTTATCATTCTCTTCGATCGCTCTTCAGAGTCAAAAGCTCGCCAAAATAACACAAATTTCGCACAAGGAACCGTTTAGCGTGAACGTGTCAATGGTGAAACGTTCTTGTTACCATTAAGATGGCATGCAACTAATGACGCCTCATGATTTAAGGTCACAGCCACAGCAAACAGCCGAACAATGGCATCAATCGATAATAAAAAGAAATCGAAAAAGAGGAAATCACTTGGAATTGCATAAATTTCTCTCAATTGCAAGAGCCATAAAACTCATCGCATTTTTGTTTGCACTTCCATTCCGTCGAGTGGAATAAGAAAGGCATCAATTAAAAACATTGTTGTTTGTTCCAATGGTTTGCTGCGGTAGAAATGCAATTGGCACAGCATCGATCGGCCACCAAATTCACATTTGTGCAATAAAAATGTCAATTGGTGGAAATTTATTCCGGCAAATCTCACTGGTGTGATCTCTCAGTGTTGAAATCGGAAAAAGACAAACGACCAGCAGGAATCGATAGTCGAAGGCAAAAAGGAGAATCGATCGATTCCAAGACATAATTCGTATGTTGCGAAATAGGAGATGGAATGGGAGGGAATGGGCGGGAGCAGAAGTCGGGCGCACGAAATGATACGGGTTTCCGATGCGACGATAACTATGAAATTGGAACTATATCCGAGACCATTATTTAAAATAAAATCAATAAATTGGCAACAACAGGCAGTAGCCGAAGACGCAGCAGGAGAATCAGGAAAGCATTCATTGAGCTCAGAACGATATGTCGAATAGCGGTACGTTCGACAGTGGGAAGGGGCGGGCGCATGAAATCCCGTTACTTTGATTCGGATTCCTTGGGTGAATTGTCGTGTTACCGCATGTGAACGATTTCTTTATTCGCCCGGTTCTTCGCCAAAGTCGACTTTTTTCCATTTCACCGTTAGATGGTTGTCATCGACCGATGGCATAACGGTTGCCGCCTCTCAATCACGATGAAACCATTCCCAAATTTAAACTAAACCATTAAGAGAGCTTTCACATTACCGGCAAGACATCTCGTTCGCCGAATTATTCCAATAATCTAGTTTCGCTTCCGTCGAATATCCGGCCCATAACAATATTTCAATTGGGCTGCAAATCAAATAAACATAAATCAATAAAATGTTCAATTGAAACCGAATTATATTCGGTGATGGATGATTCTTTTGAAATGTTATTTTGACTTTGGAATGAATGCTCTGTCTATCCGAATTTCGGTTCCTACTCAATTTGTCATTGAATGTTGTTATCGGGGCTGACATTTCAAATTCACATAAAACGGTTCGAAATCGAGATGAAATATCATTTTCGAATTGCTAGAATCGCATTGTTGTTGAACAATTTCCGTGTGGATTCGGGCTCGGCCCTTTCCATTCGATTGGCCTTGCGCATTTGGGTTGCAATCGACGAGATGCCAGCTCATGTAAAATAGATCCCGATTGCAAACGTATTCATCAAACTCCACTAGAATCGGATTTGCAGTTCTCGAAGAGAAACCAATTTCATCTAATTAGCGGTAATTCGCCGGGAAAAACAATCTCCGCAACGCAAACTCAACACAAAACAACGGCAACAAATTCCAATTCAATTAATTCAATCAGCAATGAATGACGAAAGACAAGCACCGAAACACCAACCACCTCACCAGCAACCACAAACGAGAATGTGTGGAGTGAGACGGAGGTTTTTCCAAAATGAAAGTTTTTCTCGACGACGGGAAAATTGGGCCACTTGTCGAATTGCAGTCGACTGAAGGCTCCGCTAGTTTTCACTTATTAAATATTGAATTTGCAATA
This sequence comes from Lestremia cinerea, assembly GCA_027564135.1. Classification (NCBI taxonomy): domain Eukaryota; kingdom Metazoa; phylum Arthropoda; class Insecta; order Diptera; family Cecidomyiidae; genus Lestremia; species Lestremia cinerea. The sequence continues at coordinate 6,657 of JANSTV010051227.1, forward strand.
TCCACTGTGGTGTGTACGTCTGTCTGTATGTTTGTGTTCTTCGTTGCTTTGCTTTGTCGTCGCAACATTTTTTTCCCTCCGTTCTTTCATTTCTTTCCCTTCCATTCTATTTGCGTTTGTCGTTTTGTTGAATTGTTTCGTTTGTTGTTTTCGCGCTTTTTCTTTACAGTTTCAACTTTAATTTGCTTGTTTTGCATCCTGTTCTTTTTGTGGCGCGCACACAATTTCTCATTGTTTTTGTTTGGCTTGTTATTTTCCTTTCACTTCATCATGCCCGCAACACACGCTGAGACACATCAAATGTGTGTTTATGCGCGACAATTTGCCGACACCCTCCCCAACGGCATTGTCACTGTCATTGCCTTTGCCATTGCCATTGTCGCCCATTCAAATGTTTACAAATTTTAATTCTGTTTGTTTTATCTCATTTTTGTACGGGATTTTTCCTTTACATTCCGCGTCACATTTTCCCGTATTTTATGTTTGTTGGAATGGATTCCGGGGCTTCACTTTGAACTCGTCCCAGTATTTGAAGTGATTCATTGAGGGATGTCAAGGTTTCTCGTGTGAAAAGGTCGACCTTGTTATGTAGACGATACTTGAGATGAACTGCTTTGGTCTGACAGGGACAGACTGCTCAAGTTAAGCGACCTAGTCGACCTGACCCCCTTCAAACTAATGAAGATCATCATTTTTGATGAATATAAATTTCCCGATTACCGACAGCCCCGTTCTCTCGTTCGCCATCGATCGGCATGTCGAGTGGTGACTGTGACACCGTTGCGGAAGACCACAGGAATATATTTTCAAGCACCGTTCCAGGTGCAGCATCAATTTTTTTTCGATTCGATTTTACTCCATGAGTGTGTGCAAGATATCGTGCCGGTTTATAAATGCTGTACCATCCGCAAAACTACATTCGAATCAGTTGGCTTGTTTTTTTCCCCATCGCTTTGTTCCGTTTCGAAATTGAAGCAACACAACAAAAAGATGACACACAAAAGCCAACAACAAGCTGGAAAACAGAATGCAATTGACGGCCATACCGGAAAGGGGGGATGAGGGCGAAAAAACACTTACTCACACACACACGCATATAAACCGTTCGACGGCGAACATGCATTTCAGTGCAAGTAAATAGAATCGGTTGAGATAACTATGTGACGATTGGGTCGCTCTCAATATATGACGACTGTGGTCGAGTGGATCTCTGTGCATTTGTGTTGGGCTGAACGTTACGAGAAGCAACCTCGGCTACTTCAATATCACATTGTGTCACTGACGATGCCCACCATTGAAATAGAGAACTAGAATTTCATTTGATTTAAGTTCTAAAAATAGATTAAATATAAATCGTTTTGTTTCATTTCGTTCTTCCATTGGTTGAAACGATTTAATCTTTTAAATCTCTGATGTAAACCACATGAGTTGTGCAGTCTGGGCTGGGTAGGCGGTGGGGCAATGTGTCGGGGCGAAAGCAGTTGGAGTGAGTGGGCTGCGTAGAAGATGGGCTACCAGATGGCATTGATATGCCATAAATTCTAACATAAAATTTGTCAATCATACCGTTCGACCTACGTCCAGGGCCATTATCAACAAGCGCCGAGACAGCAGCAACGTGCCTAGTGCCGCCGTTCTCCATGTTGTCGTTCACTGCTTGCTCAAATCATAAATAAAATATTTGAATGGAAAGTCATTGTCTATCAGAATTGTTATTTATGGTCGATTATTGAATCCGAATCGTGTATGCATTGCACGTACAAACAATTAAATCGTTAATGCCAACAAGAAAATCGACGAATCATTTTGGCAATTTTGTTGTTTGAGATAATTACCGGCATTTAGATTGTCGGTGAGTTCATTTGTTTATTCGTTTTCGTTGCGATGTAGTTGATTTTGCCGTTGCTGTTGTTTTTTTTTACAAAAGCAACAACAACAAGAGCAAAAAAATGTAATGAAATGAATAAAAAAAAAAAGAAAATTCTACCGTTTTGAGCGGCTCGTAAATGTCGATTATTCGCCGAATGAGCTCGGACGGGAACAAAATGAAATTAATTATTGAAACATTTATCGGATTGTTAAATATTATTTTTGCTTTTTCGTCATATTTTTTCCGCTTTTCTCTCTCCAAATAAGTCATATCCGGTTTGCCGGAAATCCTCATTCATCCATTTGCCCAGCACGCACCAAAGTTCATTAGCGTGAAATGGAACAATCAAAGGCGATTCGCGTTTGTGGATTTTATTCGGCAGGATTTTCATGTGGCGACTGGCCGCTCCAGATAAAATCCGGAAAAGTTTCGAAATTCTCGCTGAAAAACTGACTGAGACGGCTTTCTGTTTGTATCGCCAGCACATGCATGTGGTTTATGAGCTTGGATAATCAGTCGACTGAGCGGATCGACCAGAGTTTACCTTCCAAATTTGTGGCGAGAAGCGCTGAATTAAACCGATTTGTTTTTGTTTTTGTTTTTGGTCGAGCTTCGTTTGCTTTTGAGGACACTCATTGGTTGAGACAATGGCTTTTTTCGTAGCGTTTGCGACATTATTCCATTTAGTCTGAGCTCGCATGGATTGCATTGTCGCATAAACTGGCCGGAGCCTCGAAAGCAACATAAACATTTGCGGACATAATTCTTAATTCATACCGAGCATGGCTGCGGTGATATACGTCGCCCGCTTGGCCGAACGCTAAATTTTCATTCCGGTGTCATACCGACGTACACACACACTCACTCACACATACACACACGCACACTCTCACACACTCAAACGCCCATGCAGACTCTGAGAGTCAAATACGCCGCATGAATAATCGCATTTAGAAATGTTGGCCGCTGGAAAATTGTCTTCGTACGGATTCGGGCGACATGATAAATCATCGTTAACTAAATGCTAATAATTCTTTTGTAAATATTTATTTCATGACAAATTTCATTCTTATTCGTTTTTATGACGAAATTATCCATTCATTCGGATATTGGATATTCGGTTCGGCATCGAATCAATATTCTAAAAATCTATTGGCTGTCAATTGAACAACGCTGAAGCGAAAAATTCAATGTCATTTCAAGCCACGAATGGGTAGGCGATGGCGGCGATGGCGGCGACAGCAGCACCATCAGCGCGTTACATCACGCATAAACGCAACACAACACAGCCAGCCAGCGACACCGACACTTTTGACATTGCAAATCGATGATTCAAGTACAATCGATTTCATCGATAAAATCTGTTACACAATAATTTTCCACATCATTTTGTTTATTTGTTTGCCTATAAGCGCCATTATTCGATCGTGAATTTTTCGCATCATTTTCTCTTTTTTCGTTTTTTTGCTTTCGTCGAATCGGAGCTCAGTTGCTCAGTTGGTGACGTTGCGCATTTGTTTGATTGAACTTCACAAAGCTTGTGTCGCCCGGTCGCATTTTTCCTGGTTTCCCTTGTCGATTGCAAACGTTTGTAAATTCTTCACGATTCGATTTTGCCTCTTTCTTTGCTTTCGTTTGTTCATTCTTTCATTCATTCGATTTGTAAGCGATCATCAATGGCGATAATGTTTTACCCTTTTCGACTGAACCGGCTTCCGGTTTCGACTAAAATGTCGCCATAAATTCGCTTGAATCGCCCAATCTGACTATAAAATATCGATTTGCTAGTATACGAAAATAGCATTTATTTTTAGCTTCGATTTGGTCTCGTGCGAACGGACGATATTTTCGGGAGCAAATCACAGAATTTTAATGAAAAAATGAAATCTGCATTTATTTTTTTTTTGTCGTTTTTTTTTTGGTCTGCGTCGAGCTCGATAATCGACCTTGGTGGCATCTGTTGCACTCAATTAGGGACGCCATTATGGGCATCTGCTTGAGAGTGCCGTTATGCCAGACTGAGCCCCTTTTGTTCGGCAAATTTTACGAAAAGTTCGGAAGATTTCTTGAAATTTCAGCATTTGTATGCGATTGGCTACGTTCGAGGTCATTACCGAAACTGATGTTTGTTTACACGTTTCGATGATGACAGCATTATTGAACGGCATTTTTGGACTGGAGCCAAAAGCTCATCGTGCAAAAAGCGAACGCATTCACAATGCATTTCGCATCCCGAAATGGCTTGAACAAAGGACTTAGCACCAGACGGTGCAGCTGCTGCCGGCGGTGAATGATTGAACACAGAAACCGACCTGAGCCACCACAGGTGCTTGAATAAGACAGCTTAAAGGAGATCAAATGCACATGATAATTTAATTCGTTACAAAAACACAAGGATTAGACTGAAAACTAGGAGAGTCGATATTTAGAACAGCTTCGAGCACATGGTAACGCGGCGAGAATCCTCGTCCTCGGAAATCAGTGAGAACTGCACCAACACAAGTTCATACGTGATGATCGTACCAGTGACCGACAACAATAGCGGTCTGGTGATGTAGAAGTAGTTCCATCCGCTTAGTCCGATGGGTATGCTGGTGATTTCTTCCAGCAACCTGTGAGCCTGCATTTGACAACGGTCGGTTGGTTTCGTTTGTCGGTTATGTGTGCACCTCAGTATTATCGTGGGCTTACCTCAATGTTGTAGCACTCACTGGGTATCTCACGAATTATCTCAGCCGGTCTCTTCGACTCCTCATTGATATTTGCTGCCGTGTAAATAACAAAGAATGATCGAACCAGCAACAAAAACAGGGAAATCCAAAAATACGCGTATTCCAGCTTCGATTCCTGCAGTCTGGAATCCAAAATCTTTTAGCTGAATGGGTCTCGCAAGAATGAGAAATCGTGAGTTACTCGAAAGCATGCAGCAGCTGACATAAAACCTCATACAAGTTCGATGTCATCGAGACCACGACAATGCTGGAAAGGTCTACATCGAGTCTCTTGATAAGGCGATTAATCATCATGAAACGTTCTCGTTGCTTGGCCCAGAATGCGGTGCTCATTGCCTGTCATTATAGGAATGCTTCAATTTCCGAGTTTCAAGCAAAGTCTTGTCCTCACCATTCCCTTGAATTGCTCCAAATGTTCGTTCAATTGTCGCAGCAGCGTGGACAAGCAAACGCTAATCGCGATCAAAAAGCCATCTTTGAATGACCATAAGAATGCGCAGTAGTAGTTCACCACTTCACTGAAGACCCCCGGCCATGGACTGTAGTTCCAAATGAAGTACATCTGGGGCCACGTGTGCAGCATGTAAGTTTTAACGTTGGGATTGTGCGTGCAAACTGTGACTCGGCCCCAGCTAGCTGCGATATTCATCGTATGCTCGGCTTTACCGGAGAGTCAAAGAATTAAACCCTGGAAAGTGAACTTATCGCTCAATTACTCACCGGCGTAGCCCAGCACCAAGAAAACAGTAAAAATTTTCAAATTTCTCGAGCAATGACTATTCCGATTTGAATCACTGTATTGCGGAATTTTGCTTTCAACTTCAGTCCAATGCATCATCAATTCGGGCCACTTTCTGGCAATCGTCATGAAGCTTTTGATTATCATGAATTTAGTTATGAACCACAGGATCGGTTCTGCTAAAACGAGAAAGATAATCAGGGCATGCCCATCGAGGACACAAAACGGAGAAACTTACCGACAACAGAGAGAGTTATGTCTTCAAGCAGTCCCCAGGCCGAGCAGATGAATGCCATTATTCCAATTGCAATGGCGACAATCACCGAATATGCCATTCGAAAACTATACATTTTGAATGACAAATCACTCGGCGAGGGCTTCAGAATTCCATACAATGGCATGACGCCCATGAATTGTCCCACCAACAGGACTGTAATGCAAAAACCAATACCAATGAGAAAGACCGATAAATTCGACTCCCTTCCGAACCGACTTGGCTTCAAAGCTCGGAATGCCGTCCAATGTCGCTTGAAGGTTTCCAATTCAAAAATCTGCTTGCTGAATCTTCGGTTTTGTGCTGCGATTTTCCTCATCGTGCTTGGTACATCAGCTGAAATCGATCCCGCGTCATTGTGTCCAGTGTTCCTGCGACGAGAATTGTAACACTTTGATTCGAACCAACTTAAACACCAGAAACCTACCACGTGAATCTCGGTTCGCGAAAAAACGCATCCTCAATCATGTTTGTGGTGAAACGATTCGAATTGCAGCACGTCGACTCGTGCCTTGCTCATAATCTCAACTAAACTGAGTTCATCATCCGACAATCGGCCACTTTGGTTAAATTCACCTGCGGAAATTCTCAGTAATTTCAGTCAATTTCGATAATGGGTCTGCTTTCATTCGCATCGCTTGAATGCAAGGTCGAGAACGTAATAAATTATTCACGGCCTGAACAAACAATAAAGTCAATTAATTTCTCGAATCGCTCCACTACGGCATACTACGCTGCAGCAGCTGTACTACGCAATATGGGCGGTTGATCTCGGCCCATGTGATCCAGATGAACCGATCGAGTCTTGCATGAGGACATGCCACAAATCGACTGTTCAAACAACAAATTCTATGGAACTTTCGAAACAAGCTTTGTCTCGCACTGAGCATAATTCAGGGCAAACATGTTTGTACATAGTTAACGGCAACATGAACGGCTATGAATTCTTGAGACGTCATTTTCTTCACACAGATGCGTGCTCCGAGCGAGTTAAAGTGGTCAGAGGTGCGCGACACGCGTGTCAATACGACGGTCAAAAACCTTGAAAACGGAAAGCACGAGCCGCTTTCTGGAAGACTTTCGGGAAAACGCCCCGCCCTCACAAAAGAATGCCGAATGCACTCATATCATTCCATCTCTGGCGGAGTAAGGCGGAGTAAATGAAATTATTCAATTAATCTGCACGGAAACCACACAAAATAATCGATTTAATTAAAAATGTAAGGGAATTATTGAAACAGATTCTCCATCACTCATAATTTGATCGAACGAGAAATAACAGTTGAATTTAATGAAATTGGATAATTTAATCAATTTCCAGTAAAATGGCAAAAACCAAAAATTCCGATATTCCAAAAGCAAACAAAATCCTGTTCAAATACCGTGGCATCAAAGCATTCGATGCCGCCCCGGTGGAAATTTCTTTCCATTGGTTTTTTATTATTGAGACGACGATGACGACTACGAAGAAACGAAGAAACCAAGAAAGCCATCATTGTCGGATAGTGACAGCCTGAAATGGCGGCATCAACCTAAATTTCCACTTGAAATGAAGTGAATACACAAGTGATCGATTTTTCAACAGGCAACAATCCTTATCACATCAATCGGAAATAAATTTTGAATGCATGACAACGAAATCCATGGAAAATGTAATTAATA
>JANSTV010051238.1:0-13933 GCA_027564135.1 Lestremia cinerea
ACGATGGGATGGCCCTCAGAAGCTGGGCTAAAAATAGGATTCCGTTGCGAGCGGATGTCAGGAGAAGATGTTTGCTCTTGCCTTCAGTGCGTTACGACATCGAGTGCGAGCGATCTAAGGTCAGGTTTTGTGTCATCGCTCTCATCACCGTCGGTTGCCAGACTCATATTCCATCATAACTGTGCGGTCGCACGTTCGCATTCCTCGCACCAAATAAGTGCGGCCCGCATGTTGACCTATCCCACAAGCTTGTTGCGATCAGCGGCAGCACAGCGATCGGAATGGGTTCATCGCGCGTCATGCGCTAATGAGCTTATTGACTCGAGCGACAGTGCTGCGGAATTGCATTCACTTGAAACGTATCTGGGTGGCTGTGACACAGCAGGAGAGAATGACTTCATCACCGTTGGTCAATTCGTCGACGAATAATTGTGCGACGCACAGTCAATTAGTCGAATTACGATGGGCATTTAACGCGAGATCAAATCGAAATGATCAATTCGAAACGTGACTTCGAGACGGAACCTATTCTTAGACGAGTGGATAGCGTGTGGCAATTGTGCATGTGATGTGCTCGGAGCAGAGGCATTCGGGACCGGCTGCAGCAAAGGATCGAAAGTGTCGATCGGACGGCTCAGTCGTCACAAACTGGATTCGGTTTTTCGAAACAGTAATCGGCGACGATGGTCAAACCATTTGCTGCCACATCGATTGACCACACGACGGCACTGTCGAAAAAATACCGTTCGCACAGCGACCCGATGGGAATGCTCTCTTCGGCTGGCTATAAATACGACGACTGTGATACAATGCATACGATCAAATATTTGGGATGCGCAAAGGTACCGCATTGATGCCATTGAGCATGTGCCGAGTGGTGGGGGCACTCGTGCGATTTATAAATAAAACGGACATTTTGTTTTCCCAAACCGAAAAAATGCCGAATCGATTCGAATCAAAGAGCCGAAACATTCGAAACGAAATTGCGACGAGATTGTAATCGGCCAAACGAATCGGTCAGATGGATGCGTTCGGAATAAAGAAGAAGAAAGAAAAACGATTAGGAAAAGAGACAAACGGCAAGCGTTTCAACAAGTCGAACGGGAACTGGCCGACGTAGCGGTACCACACATAATCACCATTTTCAAATAATGTGCAATCGAAATGTTGTGAATTTCGCCCGTTGAATAAATTTCGCTTCAATTCACTTTTCTTCTCTTTTTTTTTTTTTTGTTTGTTGAATTTGTTTCGCACGCGCGTGTCCATTTGCGGCGATCGTGTGTGGATGAAAAAAAAGAAATTTATTGTGAATTCTAGCGGCCGGAATCGGTGATCGTTGCAATTGCGCCCCAAAGTGAGAGATTTTCGGTTTTTCGAATCGCTGGTTTTCGTTGATTGAAAAGATAAATCGCGAACGTTCGACGCTTTCGACAAAGCGAGTGAGAGTGTGAAAAAGCGGCTGCGGATCAAAATCAATGTTTTGCGACCGTAAATGGTCACGGTTGAGTTGGTGAATTGATTGGCGGACTCCAACAGTCAGACCTCGAGTAAGTGCGTCGCTCACAGAAATTCCTTTGTGACAAAAATATTGTCATCGCACCGAACGGCGATGACACCGAACAACGATGACGACGACGGCCATTGCACACGGAACGAGGCAAATGCTCGCACGGAAATTGTGAATGCAAATTATGCAAAAATTATAAATATTTCACCTAAATTTCATTGTTAGAGATGGACAAGGGGGGGGGGGCGCCGTGAAATAACCAGCTAATTATGGATCATGGCTTAATTTAGACGGAAAACCGTGAAACGCACGGAATTCGTCCAAATGATGGTGAACGGTGTGTGTCCATTCCAGACGAATCTCGCACGTAAAAATAGGCAAAAAAAATGAACCGTCTGAAATTGCTTCGATGAATTGAAAGCGGCCCACACAATTGTGTGGCGTCGAAACCGAGTCCGTACATCATTCTCGGAGTCAAACGGACGGATGGACTGCTGGCCGATCGAAAGAATATCGCGCGATGATTCAAAATTCATAAATAATTCGCCGAGTTGACGATCGCCAATTTCGAATCGATTTTTGACGTTGCCTTCCGAAGCGGAGCGACAACCAAGCCAATTCGAGAATGAATCACAGCATGTTTTTGCGATTCGCCAAATTGTGACGGTTTTTTTTGTGGTTTTTTTTTTGTTGATCAAAATGTTGTCATCTGAATTGATGTCACAGCGTCAACAATGCCAGCAACCATGAACAATTGATTCATGCGACCTCCACGTACGAGATTCTTTGGGGGGATTTTCGGTCAGTCCGTCAGCGCTCACACCAACACACACACACACGCACGCACACACAGACGTCCAAAACGGATAAATAATCTGCGGTGTTTTTCCTTCGAGAAAATTGCGATAAAATTAAAATGGAAAAGTCAGTTGAGTGTCCGCCATCGAATGTACCGTACGTGCTTTGATGTTCCCCCCTTTCGACTCCCGTCCGTCTCCGCCGTCAGAATTGCTTTGGTGGAAAATAAAATATCGTCGAATGTTTTAAAAATAACAGACGTTTTCATCGCAACGCTTTTCTTTTACGCTCTTTCGTGTTGATGGCTGGTGGACTCGGGTGTATGGGTGTGTGTGTGTGTGTGACGGTGTGCGTGTGTGTGTTTGTGCGGGAGCGATGAGCGATATTCAAGGTCGTTATTAATAATAATTCAGGCGAAATGTTCTTGAATCGAAAGTGTTCGAGTGTCCAATTTGGATTCGAGATGAATTATTGACGAAGCACGGCTGATTGAAGTGCATTCCGTTGCAGTGAAATGCTTTCGAATGTCGTTGCTGTTTGCTGCCAATGCGCCAAGCAATTAGTATTATCAGATGCCAGTTCTGTTGGCAAACAAAACTCGTTCCGCCACCGTGTCGCGCGCTATCATGTGCGCGTCTCATTTTAAATGCGAATTTCTGCCAATTTGCGGCGAACCACGTTTTTTTCCTGTTCGTCTTTCTTTCGTTTTTTATTTTTTTTGCGAATCACAATTGAAACATGAAATGCGTCGAAATGTTGTTTGTTGTGTTTGTTGACTCGCAAAATGTATAATTCTTTTCGCGCAAAATTGCAGTTTATTTTCGGTTCGCTTTGTCTCTTTGTCCGTTGGCCGATCCGCTGGCTGATCGCACAGATGCTCTTATTTGGTCATTGCGATGGCCGTTGCCCGAACGACTATGACGAGACCATGTCGAGATCGAGTACGATCGGTGGAACCGCGATCGTAAAATGTATCCGCTGTTAGTCTTAACCATGAACGGTCGACGGACGACCTTCGCGGCAAAATTTAGCTTTTACGTCGTTTTGAGATGAGTGTTTTTGCTTTGGTTTATTTCAGTTTTTCCGAATTGGAGAAAGTCGTCGAATTTGCGAGGAGATTATTTCCCGTTAGTATGGCAGACATTAAAGGTAATGGCGAAGTGGATGGGGCGGTGGTGGCCATGTGATCATTCTCGGTTTTCCTTCGTTCAGCTCCAGACACTGATCCGACCTTGGACGACGACAACAAAAGTGACAGCGAGGAGGAGTACGAGTACGAGATCGAGGAGTACGAGGAGGAGGTTGAGGTCTCGACGAAAGATGTGAAGGCTTCAGCGGCACCGATCAAGACCGACCAAGTCAGCGCTTCGGAAGGTTAGTGGCAGTCAATCAGCGACCGGTTCGAATCGATTCAAAGTGATGAAATTTTCCAGTTGAGGTGCGGCCTGTTGCCGGAAAGGAACTGACTGAGACGAAAAAAGAAGAGACGAAGCCAAATGTGACGATTGACAACCCACTGGAAAGGGATAAATCCAAGTCTGGACGAACATTGACGAGTCAGGAAGAGTTGATTCTGATGCCATTGATCCAAGGTTTGCTGGCTGCAGGAGGCGGTCCTGGCGAATCGCTGGCCAAATCTCAGGAGGATCCAAATGAAGGCAGCAAAAAGCTGCAAAACACTCCGTCGAATGAAAGTGCGGCGATTGTGAATGGCTCCAGTGCACCTTCGTCAGGTAAGCGTCTCCTTTTCACGTCGCAATTGCTCGCGATTAACCAATTTCGTTTCTTTCAGACAAAGAAAGCTCTTCGGAACGAGATGGAATTCTGACGGAGCTTTCGTCGGCTTTGAGTCGCCTCCAGCAAACGCTGCTTGAGGACAAGGACGTGGTGACGGATGCGAAACGCAACACAATTCTGACGTTGGTGGCTTGGCTGAAGCGAATCCTGCAGGCTCCGCAGTCGGAGGGCACACCCGAGGCGCAGTTGTTTTCCCTGACCGAACTGTTGCCCACCGAGCTCCTGTTGTCGAAACTAATGCCTCAATTGCCAGGTGCTTCATCACCCTCCTCCTCCGCGAATGAGCGAACAGCCTCGTCGAAGCGCTTCTCGAAGCAAAGGAATAAGCGCTACAACACTGTCGGCGTCAGCAAGGAGGAACTGGCCGATGCTCGATTGTACCTGCAGAAGAAGCTGCTGGTCGAGAACTTGTCGACGAATCCAAGTAAGGCTGCAGTCGAAACGGAAGTCAGTGAGCGGAAACTCCTGGAGGACGAGGATGAAGATTCGCGGAGAAAGTCCTGGAATATTCCCTCGGGGAGTGAGTTGAACAACAAGATCCACAATTTCATCGAAACTGAGAAAACCACAGTGGGCGTTGCAGCGGTGGGTGAGGCATCCAAACAGGAGCTGCGCAGTCCTGAGTCAGTGTTCCAAAATCGCGTTGAAGCCTTTGAAAATCGCTCTCAGCCCAGCAATGGCTTTGGCGGTGTCGTGCTGCGTCGCAAAAGCAAGACCGAGGAAGATGCGACAGCCAAATGGAACGGGGAGAATGACGGCGAAGCAAAGCCCGTCAACAAATTCGCTTTGAGGAAAATGCGCATCAAACGAGCCAACACAATTGATATTCCCAAGTCGATGGCGGCCGAGCTACAGCAAAGCAACGGCATTCCCCAAGGTGCTGCCGACACCAACTTCAATCGAAGTCAAAGTTTCCGCAACACAGACTCCTCCTCGGTGGAATTGCTACGTCGCCGCATCGAAGCGAATTCCAATGCGGCTGCCGCAGCTGGGGAAAAGGTGCCGTCGTTCGAACCGAAAACCAACAACGATCACAAATTCCTGGCGTTCATGAACAAGCAGAACAATGAGAACCGCGTCTCGTGGATAAACCCGACTCGGCGGTCGCCACAAGCGAATGCTGCCAGCAATTGGAGCAACAAGTTCGGCACAATCAAGACGGCCTTCGAAACATCCAGTAGTGTTTCCTCGTCGCCGGTGAGCCAGCCGAACAAGAAGAACAACTTCACCCATGCACCGACCTCGCCATTCATCCCGGTGGGCAACACCAAATTGACGACAGCCAGTTACCAAAACACCCAGTCGCCAATCGTTGTGCCCGCCGTGCATAAGCCAGCACCGCAGCCGAGCTACCAAAACCTCGTACAGCAATTCGAATCGAAGCCGGTGCTGCGAACGCAGAAATCCCTGCCAGACGGTCAGGAGCGCGCCAGTCGGACCGTCAGCTACCCGTGGGCCAACAAATTCGGCTCCATTGACAATTCAGCGTTCAACAGCACCGTCGCCAAGTTCCAAACTTCCAACCCGGACGTGATGATCCGGTCGTCTCAGAAGGAAGACAACTTCGTGTCGAATGCACCGTCATCGTTCAATCCGCTATATGTTCCGCTGCAAAGCTCCAACGTGCGACACCCATCCAGCAACAACAACAACAACAACAACAATGAAAAGGCGAAGAACCAAAACCTCTCGCAAGTGCCATCGACTCAAGTCAACTCGTCAGCGAGGACCCCGCAGGATTTCCCGCAATACACCTACACGTGCACGGACTACACACGACCCACGTGCATCTCGACGTGGGTGCCGCAGGACCAGTTCTCCCCGAGTCGCTCACCCGCCGTGGTGGACAACACTCGATTGATGCCCAGCGGCTACGAATTGATCACTTCGAGTGTGCCAAACGGGAAATTGAACAGTCATTTGAAGAACGCCAGCTACACCAGCTCCTCGGAGTACCTCTCGGACACGAACAGCTCGCGATCCCCGTACTTCAATTGTCAGGAGTTCTCCGAAACGGAGGATTCCGTCCGAACGGACACCGGTCGGCGGGGTTCGCAGGAGTACACCGCTAAAACGCAAATAATGAAGGCGCCAGTGTGCCAGACGGCCACCATGGTGCACAAAGGACGCCGGGTCAACGACGAAGACGAGGAAGCCAAGCGACTTCATTCGTTTTTGACCAACAACGTGCAGCGGCGGAATGAGCAGAATATTAACAAATCGAAGAACGGGGCGAGCAATGAGCTGAATAAGAGTGACAACAACAACAACAACACCAACCACCACATTAATAAAACAATCGAGCAGGCGGTGCCATCAGCGATTGAAAACTCGCTGCATCACGTCAACCAGACGTACATCCCGCCAGTGTCAGCCAACGCTGATGTTTTGGATGGCGGCAACGTCTTCCCCACCCGTCAATCCGAGATGAAACCGTCGATCAAATCTCCATTGCAGGAACAAAGGGTTCCTCAAGGGATCAACAATGGTTTCTATCCTCCGACACCTGTCTCAGCACCAGCACCAGCGATCCCGAACCCGACTAAAGTGACAAACCACAGCTATCAGCCGAAGGCCATTAAAGACCCAGTGATCTTCGCGCCCCAAATCAAGCCCTCTCCAATGGTCAAAGTGAACAGCTACGGCAGTGCGTACATGCCCCCCAGAGCGGATCCAACCCCGGCGGTAATATTGGCTCCAACACGAAATCCAGTCCAGAAAGAGACCGCAGCTCAGATTGCCAATCTGCCGAGCCACGTGCTGATGAACAACGTCAAGAACGTCCAACGTCCACCACAACTCCCGACGGCGGCCAAGCCACAAGTTCAATCGTTCGCGAAGCCACAAGCCCAACCGCAATCGTTCCCGAAGCCGCAACCTCTGTCACAATCCTACGTTCAACCACAGGAAACTGTGACGATGCGACAGCACACGTTCTGCGATGAGCGCAGCAACTTCGCCGCAAATAAGCAGATTTTCAATCAAATGCACCCGATCGGCGTCAGACAGCATCACAGTTCCAGCTGCAGCAGTGACAACGACGAGCCGAAACACGGCTATTTGCCGACGGGAATCCTGCAAAAGTCTAAGTCTGGTCACACGCTCGCCCTGCTGAAACAATTCGAAGATAAAGATCGAGTCAATCATCAACCGGTCGCGCCAAAGGCTCAATTGCAAGCGCCCGAAGTCGCTCAAAGGGCACCGACGCCCACCCAAGAGTCGACCAATGAGAACGTCATCACCGAACGCATCATCCACAGCGTCTCAAACTACGCACAGACGCTGAATCAAATGAATGCCCGCCGCTTCCAGCACACCGACTCAGCCGCTAACGAGGCACCAAGGAGCCTCCTGCAGAAATCCAAGTCGAGTCACACCCTCGCCCTGCCCAAGCCCTTCGAAACGGTCATCAAGAAATCCGAAGTGCAACAGAAGGAGCAAACGGTGGCTGCCTACTTTTCGGGGCGCAAATCGATGTCGGGCTTGTCGCGATCCGCCACACAACAAAATCTCGACACGCGATTGCAACAACGCATTTTCGTGAACGCCAGCAACAGCATTGACAATTCGGCGTTCGACAACTTCAACCATAATCAAAGCCAGCCCCGGGCTATGGAACCGTTGTCGCTTCCATTCGCGTCTTCCACTCCGATGACCGCAACCAAAACCTCGTCGAAATCGTCGCATCACTTGAAAATCCTCCGAAAGCAGCAGGTCAGCAGCGGCGGACTGTCCAAAAGCCAAACGATGCCGCACATTTCGAGCGTCAACTTGTTGGACGAGACCAATGTGGACGACGCTTTCGAGGATCTGTTCATGTCATTCAATAAATAATGGCAATCGTCCCAGAGGGGTGCTGCTCACCTCAACCGCTTATGATTCATTCTCGTCGTGCTGTTTTTCACCGTTTGCTGGCATTTGTTTTATCACAAAACGAATCACCAGGAAGTAGATTCATTCGTTTCACATTGGCCGATCGGTCATTACTCATCCCAAAAATAATTTAATTAAAATTTTCTAAATTATTTATTGTTAACTCATTAATTTAATTGACTGTTCATTCGTCACCCATCACCCTTCACCCGTCACCTCCCCCCACCCACTCATTCGGCAAATTATTTTTGTTTCCGCGCAGCCCCTCAGCTTTCCCATCCGTCATCAACCGTTATTCGTTCATTCGCTCATTCATCTCAGTCTCAATGGTTATTGATTAATCTTGTGGATATTATTATTACTCTAATTGTAAAGTTGTTACTTGTAAATTGAATAAAAAGAACACAAACAAATAGACAAAAACCACATCGCACTTTGATGCTCGCCTGAGGTGAGTCTTGGCAGCGATCCAGCGCTCGTGACGACGTTCGCATTCAATACTCTTGGACGGCAACGATCTGTCGAAATGGATTTCAATTGGTTCGAGATTCAACTAAGATAACGGTAAAAGAGAATATGAGTGCTGTCATTCCGCTCGTATAAAACCTGTCAGAAACGTCCGAGGCGAATCACCTCCGTTCCAAGTCGACGCGCCATTCAGCGGTCGAGACGAAGCGCAAACAACCAAACTCTAAATGAATAATCGCCATTTATTACACACTTCTCATTATTCTCAATAACAATTCATAAAATAACATAAAGCTACCTAAATTACGTCGAAATAAAATACAAAATGCTAGAAAAGATCGAGAATTCAAACGGAAAAATATGAAGAAAAAAAAAATGAAACGGAAAAGAATTTCGAATCGATTTTTCGAATGAGTTCACTCAAAATGCTTGATATTTTGAAAGGTTTTCCACCAAATTGAACGTGTCGCTGATGAGGCAGCCACTGCGGCAGCTGTCGAATATTCAACCGAAATGAATAAAGCCCGCTCGGTGCTGAGTTAATCCTGGCCCTGCTGCACCGACAGCCCATCGAATATCGAGCCTTCGGCCAGCAAATCCGTGCTGGTCGTCAGCAGATCGCTTAAGTCATTTGAATTGGTTGTGTTTCGCGTGAATGGAAAGAATGAACTAATCAAAGGCATGTCGTTTTGCAGTTGCGCACTCGATGATTTGTTGGAGGCGGTCAAGTTGGCGGCACCCATTGCCGTAGCACCCGCCGGGAGATAGGTGAACGGAAGGTCGTCGAAATCACGGGAATTCAATGCCTGCTGCAATTTCGAAATACTGTTCAGAATCATACGATTGAATAGGTCGATTTGCGGATAACCGCCATTTTTGATTTCCAGCACCGGAAGCCATCGATAGTAGCATTGCTGCCAAATGTCTAGGTCGCGTAAAGCAAATTTCGGTTTTAGGCATCGATCCTGTTGAATGAGACAGATTGCTTTAGCACGTCAGCTCAGTTCAGCTCAGCAATTCAAAACCACTCACCTCCGGTTGGGGTCGCACATGCGCCGGCGAAGCTGTCAAAGTGGATACGTTCATCGAGAATCGAGTATTGGAATTCTTATGCAAGCCCGGCAGCGGAACTGCACTCGATGGCAAGATGGCCATTGATCGTCGTCCCGCCAGATTCACTTGATCGGTCGGCTTGCGGTACAGCGGGTTCATGAACAGAGCCAGGTCCTTGTCGGTGAACTGTTCGCCCCAATCCCACAGTGGTCGCAATATCAGATGATCCTGAAAGGAACGAGCAAGTCGTCAAGTCGATTCAAGAGGTCTCGCGAGAGAATCCACTCACATTCCGTCGGGCCACCTGTCGATCGTGTTCGCAGTTGAATTGGAATGTGTCGAAAATCGGCACAAATGCTGAGTCCCAGAGGGTCGTTAGATACGTTTCGGAAAACTCGAAATCCTCTGGAAACTGCTGAAGCAACTGCCAGACACAATCCAAGAACAACAACAACAATGGGCTCTGCTCGGTGGAGTCGCTGTTGACGACGTGCCCCAAACGATCGCTGAATGGATGTCCGAGGGCGACCCAGTCCTTTTGAATCAGCGACTGGAATCCGTTTGTCGTGCGGAAATGGGGATCCAACAGGATCTGCGTCAAACTCGATATCACGCAGCTTATGTCGCGACCATCGTTCTCCTGCAGAACCACCGTTAGTCCTTCGAGCATCTTGGTGGCAGCCTCATGCGCGTACTTTAGGCATAACGAAACGTACAGCAGCCAGCAGGATTTGTCCAATTGCGAGTAGAATCGGGCGTCTTGCTCCTGAAAGGGGAACCTCAGTTGTAATGGCATGCCCATCAACTCCCCCACCCCCTTTTCCGAAAAACACACTCACCATAAACTGTCGCGTCGAGTCTGGCGTGCACAAATCGCGCAATTTCACGTAGCTTATTTGAACATCCTGACAACTGGGCAAACACTTGCCCAATTCCATTAAATACGGTTGCTTCATCAGCGGATCACATTTGCGAACAATTTCAAGCATTTTATTCTCTTGTTTCGTATCGGTTATGGTCGGCATCAGTTCAGCCATTCGAACCAGCGCGGCATTCTCCAAGCTAAACACCCAAATGGCCGTTCGACCGTTTCGAAAGCAATTCGACAATTTCAAATAGTCGATTTCCGAAATACTGCGCGGAATTACAAAGTGCATGGGAAGCGTCCCGGACGGTATGTTATCCTCGCGTTCAATTGACAGTACACGCCATCCGGTTGCACCGCAACGCGTCAACTCGTCCAACCAATCGGCTTTCTTGTTGAACAATGATATGCTTCGGAGAATATTGTAGTAGTTTTCGCTGCAACGGGAAAATCAACGGTTAGTCTCCCATTTCCGGTCATCGAGCAGTTGTCACTCACTTGAAGAAATACGAAAACAGCAGATTGTGTTTGTTTGGAAAGGCGAATTTGACCAGTGCCTCAGCAATGTGTTTGGCTTTCCCGATTTCGGAACGTTTGAAAGCGAATCGGAGTACCCGGAAGTTCTGGAAAATCAATCGAGGAACGCATAAGATCGAAGCTCGAGGGCCTGGGAAGGCTGCCAGACTTACTTTGCAAACAATCAGAATCCCCTCAATTCTCGAACTAATCTTCACTTGGGGACCAACCAAACGCTTTTTCCGCTCCACTATTTGGTATATGCAATCGATATTCGACAGAGTGACATCGTTCCGGCCCAGAAGGATGTTCTCTTGATAGGCAATAGTCTGGAAGGGAACTGAGTTATCGGCCAGTTCAAAGGCGACCCGCTCCAATCGCTCTCACCTTGTCGTTATCACTGGACGAGACAAACGACAATTTGTAATTGGTCAACACCAATAGGCCGTAGATTCCCACGTCATCATCCTTCTGTTTGTTCGACAGCGAAAGGCTCAAGAAAACGTTTTTGGCTCGCACCACCTCCAATTCACCTGAAATGCTTGAAATTAGCCACGATTCGCGCTGAGCTCTGCCGTGGATTCAACAAACCTGTCAGAAGTTTCGGCTTGAGCGAATCATCGTAGGCATCATTTTCGCTGAGCGACTGCAAAAGTAACGAAGAACAAAAAAATTATAATCAAAATTCAATGTTTATTTTTAGTCGCGTCGAGACGACGGAACGAAAGAAAAAAACGCAAACAAAACAGTCGAAACGCTATCGCAAGAGGATTACCTCGGTGACGTAGCTGGTGAAGTTGTTTTTCAATTTGTTTGTCGCTGGTTCGGCCATCATTGTTGACAAAGAGCATCAGTCTGAAGATCGAATGGATATTGAATCGGATCCACGAAGCCAAGTCAGCGCTCTTGTTGATCGGGTCCAGCCATCAATTTCACACGAGACCTAACCTTAAATGACAATTATTCGACGATTTCATTGCAATTCATTCGAATCGCTTTGGTTTCGCTTTGGGCCCATTCGCATCGGCAACTCATCCCGTCGTCGTTCACTAATTATTCTCATCACGATTTGGACGGTTGACTTCGGCTTCGTACTCGACTTTTTTTTTTGTTTGGTTTCGCGAAATTTCCTAGAAATCAATTAAATCGACCAATTGGCGTCAATTCCATGTTGGCGTTTCGAAGCGAAATCAAATCGAATGACGTTCGCCAAGTGAATGCGGTTTGTTTGTTTGCGGTGCTTACCCAATGCGAAATTGCTCGAATTTCAATTATTTATTTGTTAATTAATTAATTATATCGTTCTGTTTGATCATTCTTCCACTAGAGCTCACCAGACGCGACGAAGATAATCCACTAGAAATGCACTGGCATTTGACATTTCATTGTTGACAATAATCTAACACAAATGCAAGAGCTGTCAAGTTGTCGCACACACGGCACAGACGCACACACAACCAGACGGGGACGCACACTTGCATGCGGGGACCACCGCAACGCTTGTGTTATCCGCAATCCGGATAAATCGGTTTGGCTTTCGTTATCAGCGGATGCTTTGAATGGGTCGCTCTCGGTCGAACCAATTCAGAGCAAGTCGACCGGAAGCCTCTGACTTTGGATGATGAATCGACGGAAGGGTTAATTTGCTGCTTCGATTTCGAGGTTAGGACGGATCTGTGAATGAGTTGAACGAGTCTTCTTTTAAATTTGTGTTTATTTTCATCGAAATAATATTTTGATTAAATTCTTAAAATTAATTTTCTCTCATTAAAATCTATTTGACACAACTGGCAATTATTCGGCCAAATACTTTGCAAGTATTTGCAAGAAATGCATTAAAAATTTGTAGAAAAACTTGGTGAGAAACGTGATCAGTGCGATCTTTAAAAAAAAAAAAAATACTGAACAAATGTGGAAGGCGATTCAGTTTTGATTCGAAATAGTTAGATTGCGTTGCCCAACGGAGCGATCGGGTGGGGAAGGGGCAGTGGTGGGTTCAGTCGGTGACTCCCAAATGCACCAGTTGCTGGTGCAGTCGCTGCAAATATGCCGGATCTGGGTACATTGAGAACTGGGTCTTGTGATCGACGGCTGGATTCCAAATGACGACGTCTTCCTTGCCGGTGGTGGCCGATCGTCCGATCGAGAAGAGTAATTTGCGATCGAAGGCGATCTTCAGATAGCGCAGAACCTGCAGAGGGAGGGATCGAGTTAGTGGGTGATGACAACGGGAATCGTCTGTGGGGGAACTCACCTTGCGCCCCAGCGGACAATCTGGAATGTAGCAAGTCCTTGGGAAGCCAACAGCGAAGAATGACCGTCCCGGATGTGGATGCAGTTCGTTCTGAACGCCCGACGCGATGCTGAAATCGAGAATAACGGTGAACGGAAATCGATGCGGGGACTTCCGGTTCAACTCACTTGTAAACGACCTGAACGGTGTTCTGTCCTTCATGTCCGGCCAATTGCTTAGGAATGATCACCCAGGACATGGAGCCGTCTGGCTGGTTGCCGTATTTCTCGCCGTAGATGATGCCGCAAACCGGACATTCGATGTACAAATTCGACGTTGCCCGTTTGCTCATGACCGATCTTCGCATCGAAGGATCTTGTTCGTTGCGCGTGATGATCAAGTGGTTCAAACAGTTCAAATGCATCAAATGATCGCATCGAATGAGGGACACGGCCGGATTGGTGGGATTGTGTTGCAATTCATCGAGACAGATGCAGCACGGCTGGCAGTTGGGCCATTTGGGGGGATGAACAACGCTGACGAAGCGACTGATCATGTCGCTCTCCGCGTCCACGCCAACGATTGAACCGGCAAATTTCGGTGACGGCAGAAAGACGTCATCGTCGTCGAGAGCGTAATTGCTGCCCGTGCTGTTGCTGACGCTGGCGTATTGCAGTAGCTCGGTGCTGTCGTGGCTGAGATACGTGGAAACCGTGTCGATGCTGGGTCGGCGGCCACAAGTGCCCCCTCCCGATGACGTTGTCATGCTGCAGCAACTGCTTCCATCCTCGAAGATCAGCTCGTCTTGCGAGCGATACGAATG
>JANSTV010051249.1:0-13933 GCA_027564135.1 Lestremia cinerea
TCGAAGCGAATGACGAGGTGATTCAAACGAATGGGATGACGAACGGCTTTCAATGTCTAACGGTCGGGTTGAATGGCTGATTTTCAATCACTGTGTTTGCCAGAGAGGGCGTTCTTTATCCGCTCCATTGTGGACGACATAATCATCGGACTGTTGACAAAGCAAATTCACTGGCCATTTTTTTTTTTGTTTGTTCGTTCCGTTCTTCGAATTATTCATGCTTGGGTCGAGTATTAGTATTTTTCCTTCGTCATTCCAACATTCAAGGCTGTCATTTCTCGAAAATTGCATTCGCCTCTCGTTCACTTGAACCATTACATTTTGTAGCGAGCATCGCACGTGACAGAATGCCATATCGATTCGAGTCAATAAATATTTGTGCCGAGCTGGGATCCCAGAATGGGGATTGAGAATTCAAGATAAATTCTGAATTATGCAAATTGAATGAAACAACAGACGAACCAATGGAGGAATATCAAACGTTGATTGCGGTTTGGAATTCCCTGCGTGTGGCAGAACGATTGGATAGCCAATGGAGAATGCGAACGGATGGCATATGAATTGCTGGCCGAAATGAAATATCTTATTAATATTGTGACAGAGCTACCTTTGTGCTTAAACAGCGACTCATCCCCAAATTGTCGACCAGCATCCATTGCGGAGACCGATTCTCGGGGGAGGTTGATTTTTTTCCGCCTAAAAAGCAACTCATATCCTCCCACTCCCATTCCCACCCACTCGACGAACACATCTGCAGCAACGTGTGTATTCAACCGGAGCTCCATCCACCGAGATGAGGGTATTCATTTCCATTCTTTTCTTCAGCAATTTTTTGTTGCTTTTTCTCTCGATTTTCCGTCGAGAAGCAAAGCAATTTTCTACGATGACTGTTCAGGAGCACAACAGAAGGTACATTTTATGGTTGGTTTTGTTCGCCAGCGCACGACAAACGGTGCTCATTTTCAAAAGCGAAATTGCAGTGAAAATGCTTGCCATTCAATGAATAACTGCCTTGCAAAGATTTATCTCGCATCGACTCGGTGGCTCCAAGTGCGCCAAAGCCATTCTTGCTTTCATTCGACGGTTTTTTTTTTTTGTTTGGCAAACATTTCTCTTTCGGTCTGGGGCACCCTCAATGCGAAAGCAACCTGCTCGTTTGGTTGGTGCCGACCATTCAAGTGGAAACTGGTGACGTCATCGTCCTCGGTGGCGAATTCAGGCTGGTTTTCAAAGAGACTCTTCGCATTTTACCGGAATTTCTTTGAAGCATTCGAATCATCAGCACCAGCCGAAAGCGAAACGGACGACAAATCCAATATTTATGATATCCTTCGCGCTGTTTACATCCGTCGAGGACGAAGAGCGCGACGGTCGGGCGATTTATCTTCATTCGAAATGAAAGCGAAAAAAATGAACGCTATCTGCCGCGAGGGAGAATCGTTGCGTTGGCCAGGAATGGAATTTCGCTTTTTTCGGTCGGCGGTCTATCGATTTGTGTTGCAGCCAGAACAATGCGACACGAGATGAATGGTGGCGTCGCATCCGAGGGACGAATGGTACACAAGCGGAGGGTGATTTCTGCTGCTCTGCCAGCACTATGCAATCGGAATGTTAATATCGTCTGATCAAAGGGAGGAAATGCAATTGTTTTTTGCGTTGCGTCATCGCGGTCCCTTCGCGATTTGTCAAAAATGGGAGTCGAAATGACATAGCGCGTCGCGGCACTGTCAATCCAATTGTCGAATGGTGCCATTAGAGGAATCAAGTGCGATCAGCATGAATCCACCATAAAAGTGGAATCTCAACGTACTCTCACCCCCCTTGCGGCGGCGTATCGAAGCGAAAATCGATGGAGCTAATGGAGCTATTCCGCTGCGACAACCCGCCACTCACCCGACAATGCTCAATCAAAATCGACCTTTTATGCCGTGCTCTGACATCATCCTATTGACTCGCGCTCACATTCCGACCGACACGACACATTCAATTTGTTTATTCCATTTCGATTTCGATGTCATTTCGGTGAGGGAAAAATCCTTCTTTCATTTTCCACTTCCATGGTTTTGCTGGTGCTGCCACTTGTGTGTCGCCATTGCCGTTGCCTTGGTCGCCATTATTCGCCGAAATTGTTGTGTTTCATCAGCATTTCGAACAATGACAAAGCATCAAGCAAGTAGCCGAACCGACGGTAAATCATCATCGAAGATCTGCTTTTGAAATTGGGTATTTATTGTTCGTCGGATTGGATGACAAGGCGGAATCATATCTCTTTGTTATGGCCGCAATTTACCGCTTGTTATCGATGTGAACGGTCGTCGGTTGTTATCCATTCTAGAATTCGTAGGTTTTTACGTTCAATTCTGACGTTTTTTTTTACTGTCTTTCGCCTTTGCTCGCACGCTCGCTGTGAATTCATTCGCCGAAATGCCATCGTAAAATCGGTTTTATGGCCTTTTCTGCTAAATCAACTTTGAATGAAAATGCAAAGTGATGAATGAAATCAGACGTTTGAGTCAATTCGCGGCTGATTGAAGAAATTCATGTGTTTTTTGGCAAAAGATTGTTGTCTCTTTCTCTCCCAATCCCCATAAGTCGCCGCTGAAGAGCATTTCATCGAAAAGAAAATCGATTCATTAGTCGACCTCGATGTGCAATTATTTCCATTTCGATTGCATCACCAAACACGTTCCAATTCGTTGCGAGGGTTGGACCAGAGCCAGAGCCGAAAGTCGAATGCTTGTAAACGATTCGAGAGCAATAATGATGTTTTCAAAGGAAAAGAATAAGGGATTTACTGACGACCACATTTACCGGAGTGAGTGAGCGTAATTCACTCGGAATCGATGGCCATTTGCTCGCAAGAGTGCGAGACGAATTGCAAAAGGAGGAGGAAGATGAAGAAGAAGAAGAAGAAGAAGAAAAACACGAAACGAAAATGAAATGGTTTCAGCATCGATTTATCGCCAGCATGATAGCGCGTCACGGGCCATTGAATGAACTGCAGTCTGTGTCGGATGGTGAAGTGCTTAAAAAAGCATAACTCGAATGGAGTCGGCGAGTAGAGTGGCCCGAAATGGATGCGAATGGTAGAGAGCTGATGGGGCTGTGAGAGTAGTCATTGCCATCATTACCGCTGACATTGACTGTCGGTCGGGAAAACCGGATGAATCAAGTGCGCGTTGTCATGGCAACGTCACTCATTCGTTCGCTTTCGCACTCACCGCTCTCCAGCAGCCTGCATCGAACAGCCGTTTTCCTTTCATCGTCGCGTCGCCTCGGCTGTTGTGTGCGCACTGTGTTTGTGTGCGAGCGAACAATTCCAACCATTGAATTTTTCCATCGGTGGAGATTCTCAATGAAAGCGATTCTCGAATGTTCCTGGCCTCGTAACATTGTTTCAAATGGTGACGACGATTACACGAATTTCGGATGACGACGAAGACGATGACATTCAAGAAAAATTTGTGGAACAAAAAGAAAACACTGTTTTTTTTTTGTTTATCATTCGTTTGAATTTCCAATGAATTTGGTGTGCTTGGGTGAGCGGTGTGCGGCTCGTGTGTGTGCCCGCATTCGAATTGTGATGACGTTGGCAACAGTCGCATGTGATTTTTCCGATTCGGTGATTTTATTGATCTTTAATTAGAAGCAATTGCCATTCGTATTTATGTGTCTGAGTTTAACGGCTCTGTGAATCGACTGCGTTTGTGTGGGTTGGTAGCAAGTGTTTGCTTGCTGTCCGTCGATGCGGGTGGGTTGCATAATAATCAGTTGGATGCTGATTTCTTTTTGTTTTCTTTTGTTTGAAGGGATTTGTTGCAATTGTTGCAGGTTTATTGATTTCTTCTATCTCTTTCCTTCTTCCGGTTGAGCATATTTGCTGAGCGGTAATGATTGCAGCGGATGTCGCGAGGAACGTCATCAACCGGCTTTGGATCGAAATGACAGAGAATTTGGAAAATGTTCAATGGCAATTCCTTAAGCCGAATCGATGGCAAACACTTTGACCATGTTTTAATAGGCTTACATTTGAAATTTATTGAAAGCAAATTACCGATTATTAGCCGTTTCCGTCTTGTTTGGTAGTTTGAAAAAGAAAAACAAAACAAGAAAACCAAAGACATTCTTTCACGTTTCGAACGGCGCTGCGAAGCTAATGCGATTTTGAGCGAGTTTCAGCGATCGAAGGAAGCCCCGCTCGGATTATCAAGACCAATTAATGAGCGATATTAATGCCATCGCATGGCTTTCTCGTTTTGAATATGAAATGAGAAATGGATCCTTTGCCTTTGTACATCGCGGTCACATGGGACACTTAGCGCGTCGTCTTTGGCGTCGCCATCATCATTTTATGTTTCTTTAAATTTATTTCATCGCGATGTTACGTGTTTTCATTATTCGTTTCGAGCGCGTCATAACAAAAGGTGAAGGCATTTTTATTGCTTTCGGGTTTCCTGTTGGTGCGCTCGTCTTCGTAACGGTATCGAATGTACTTTGAGACGACAACAGCTATTTACTGTTTGGGTTTTGACTGATGCGAAGCGATGATAGCTTTGCATTGCATATCTATTTTGAGCTCATGAGTTATGAATTGAGATTATTTTTTGATGGGAATGCTCCAGGGGGATTTGAATTTGATGGGGGATCGATGGGATCAGCTGATGGTTGGGGAGGGTGAGTGAGAGGATTTGAGCAAATCTAGGCTTATTTGAGCCAATGGAGGCTGATTTGAGCTCACTTAGGCCTATTCGAGCCAATGATAGCTGAAACGAGCTCCTTTGAACTACTCGAACCTTGTCCTAAGCTCAGTTAAGCCTATTCGAGCCTTATTGGACCAATTATGATTTGTGAGCTCCAGAATTGAGCAATTTATAGCAAAAGCTCTCCAACCAACACTGAGCTACTCCAAACAAAGCCATTTGTCGACCAAAAATTCTCCATAAGTCCACATTCAGCTCGCACATGGGACAATTCTTGTGAAACAAATTTCATTATGCATCATTTTTCCCAAAGCCACATAAAACAAAACACAATCGACGGAAAAAGAGCCAACATGCCACAAAAGAACGAAAACGATCCAACAAACACCAAGAAAAAGAAAGAGACGAAATCATCCATAATTTATTATCGTACGCTCGCGCGATAATTTTAAAACACAAGTCTTTGTGCTTTTCGAAAACTTATTATTATTGCCATTATTGTGTTTAATAAATGGCGCAATTTCGTTTCGTCTTCATGCGACCGATGCCATGTGTGACGCCGTCGTCACCGTCATCGTCTTTGTGCTGTTTGGCGTGGTCGTCGTCATCATCGTTGCCGATCATGGCCAGTAGCGAGTGTTGAGTGAATATCGTTTGAAAATATTCTCAAGCGCTGTTGACATTTGCTGCGATCGATATGTCGATTGTCATCGCCATATGTGAACTTGATTGTTCTATTCATTGAGCTGTTCACCGACTTTCTCGGAATGAGTGCTTGAAACAAAGGAAAAAAGCGATAAAGACAATTCCATTTCAAACAAAAACCAAAACTTTCGACACAATTCATACGGTCAAGTCATTGTGCACTGTGGCAAATGGTCTGGTTGGTTAATTGAATCGGCGGTATGGCACGGTGTCGGTGCCAGTATGGCATACATTGACCGATCGGCAAAGCAACTCAACCAGTTTTGTTGTTTAAACGTTCGACCATTTATCTCGATTTGCCATCGTCGTCATCGCGATCTCTATGAACCATTCCAACCGTATATGGAAATCTATTTACAGTTGTTGTCAGAATATTGCCATTTGCGAAAACACGGTCACTTGTCGCCGATTCGACGTAGTCGTAGATCACATTCGGCGGGAACTCCAAATGCACAAGTGTAGACGAGAATACGGTTGTTTGACATTTTACGATATTTAGCGAAAACTGAGCAAAATTTTCGAAATTGAGCAATCATTAATGGAATTGAGTGAATTGACTAAATGATTCATTGATTCACCCAAATCGATCGATTATTTGAATGGTCGAAAAGATCAAATCACCGCAATCGAATTCAAAGTCAATTTTCCAAACGCAATCATTCATTCATCAACCAACATTCAATTTCAAATTCATCACGGTTCGCATAATCCCATCTGGCTTTTGTTGTGATTACCAGACAAGCTTCAATCCGCCACAACCACCATCGAACCAACAACGAAATTCCATTCTTACCATCATCTTGCCGATGATGAATTACACAAAGTTGTTGATTATTTTGCAACTCGACTCGACTCGGTCAGTCATTCCATCGTTTTGGATTTCTTCAATTCCATCGTCCGCCATTAATTCGGTTACCATGTGTCGTAACGGTATCGTGATTTAGAATTCCGTTGTTGTCTTACGGAATTTGACCGAAATTGCCCTCAAATGCAATTAACTGCCCAACGATTCGTCCCATTGATGATAGATGGGAATTCATAAAGAGTCGACTTTCCACACCGAAAATTACGACCTTCGCGCTTTGACAGCGATTCATTGAGCATCAACCATCTTTTAATTAATAAACGAATCATTTGTGACATCGTTCATATTCTTAATATCGGCCAATAGATCGGTCATCGCATCGATGGCATATCGTTCCGTATGGATCGCTATCGTTAATGATGCCATTCAAAATGACACGGAAGAGAAAGAAATAGAGAGAAAAAGAAAGAAACAGAAAAGAAGAAGAAAGAAATAGAAAGAAAAAGAATGAAACAGAAAGAAACAAATTTACCGTTTTGATTTGCATGCGTTTATAGCGGCTAATATTGAACGTTTCCTCCATCGATTTGAGCACCATGTCCGACCGCTGTTTGTTGTTCGTCAAAGCGTTGATGTGACGTTGGTAAATAATTCTGATTGATTTGCTGAAAATTCGATGGGAAATGGGATTTTCATGGGAAACCATTCACTGGCAACTGTCAAAACATGCTTAACCACTTTCCTCGATGCGATTCGAACGATTTGCCCTTGACCCACTTATCGAGCCGTTCACTTTCAAAAACCATCGAATTCTCAATTCGATTCCCTCGCCCAGTCAATCGATCGTCTTCTTGCAATCTCAAGACTCTCCCAACGACCAAAAGCCCGTTCAGCGCAATCGAACTTCGGCCACCCAAAAACCCACAAACAACTGCTGAATCATCAAACCAAATTCACAATTTGTTCGAAAAGACCTCATTGTCGAATGCACATCAATGTCGTCGAACACTGGCGGCTGCTGACACAACAGAAATCAATCACACGAAAAGACTATCTTCTTTTTCGAGAAACTATTAATTTTTACTCGAAACGTCCATTTAATTGTCTGTGCCCACCATGCGACGAAGGTGCAGCCAGCCGTTGACCCATTTTTACAGAGTTCGTGGCAATGTTGAAGACGATGTTTACACAAATCGTTACATTTTCGATGCAACAAATGCAATCGGTCGTCGTCGTTGTCCAACTACCCGAATCATCAATCATTCGGCTGCCAGCCAACATTCATTTCGGTCTCATCCGAGAGCACAGTGATAATTGCCCCGATCAGTTCATTTACTCGATTCCGTAATAAATGATTTTCTTTGTCGTCGTCGTCGTCATCGTCGTCTTCATCTTCTCGACGAATCGATTCCAATTCATGCGCAACCAAATTGAATGTTTTCACTAAGAATTTCAATCAGATTCGTTTTATGATGGCCGCCCGGTTGATTTGCCGCCCGGTTGACTTTGAACGAAATTGTTTTTCGATATTCTAAGCCATTCGCTTGTGTCTGTTTATGCTTGGAGTTGTGAGCATTTGCCTCTGGTGAAAATAAACATTTGAAATTCCGTGGAATTCCGGAAGACTTGGAAATGTAACAGTTCACAGAAGCTCATCAGCTTCAGACGAGAAGGTGGAATCCATTAATTTTCGCATTCACCCAAAGAAATTCCTTCGCATTGTTTGGTTGACTCTGACAACGCATATTGCATTTCGGTGGTGTCATTTATCATTTCCAGAATGGCTTTGATGTCACCAAACGAAAAGCGATTATTTTAGGCGAAACAACTCCATCATCCGTTGCCGGCACCTCACGTAACGTCAATGGAAATTACGTTGAATTTTCTGTCGCTTCTCGTCACGTGAAAACAATTTCCACAGTAAAACTACACGCACACTGGCGCACACCAAGCAACCAACAGGCAAACAATAGAACAGAAACAGAATGGCAGAATCGTAATCGAAATTGTAGTTGTTGTTTTGCGAGAAAAAAAATTTGAAAAAAAAATTACTTTGTCGATCTTTTCTTCGACGTTTTTCAACCAACAACCCCACGCTTCGTTGCACATCAATCGCCAGAGAATTCAATGCGAATTATTATTATTATTATTATTATTATTATTGCTAAATTGCATAATATTTCGATTCACACGATACCGGTTTTGTGTTGTTGTTTTTCTTTGTTGTTTCATTTCGTTCGCTTCGAAATGAAATAAGGCAAATTTCGCCAAGCATTCGAACGACTGTGTGAATGGATGAATGCGTTGGGAAACCGCACTCTGTGAAATGCGAGATTGAAACTGAGATGAATTTAATTCGAAATGGAATTCCCAAAATGAAATTCTCAAAATGAAATTCTCAAAATGAAATTCTCAAGAAAAATCTTGAAATTGAGTTTTTGAAAGCTTTCTGAAGCTTTTCAACTGTCTGAAGCTTATACCAGTCCAACAAAGATGGCGTTGTAGTCACCATAGCTTCAAACCCTACAAATTCAAATTGAAAAACCTTTCAAATTCGACCAAATTTTCTCAATATTTTCTTCATCTTTTTTCCTTCCAGAAGTCGAAGGTCAATGCAGCATCAAAAACCTTCCGTGGGGTCCCCTCTACTGTGTCCTCCAGCAGGACGAGCAAACCTTCACCGCCTACTGCAGTGAAGAACTATCGGTAAGTGAAGCTGCATGCTCAACCTCCTATCTCTAAACGATTAACATACGGCTCAGCCATTCTCGATCCAAACCCCCAAACTAACAAATCTAACAAACATTTGCACGCTGCTGAAGATTTTTCCGGCAACACCAAACAAAGAAAAGGTAAACTTGGACCTTCTTCTGTTGCTCGTCAATTCCACCACCGACCTAAATCCAACCTCGAAATGAAAACCTCATCTAATCTTTCAGTTGACCGATGTCCTTTTCGCGGAACTTCCGCGTGTCCGATTGGACCGCATCCGTCGCCCAATCAAGCACCTCTTCGATTCACCAACGCTGTGCGAGGTGCCCGAGGAGAATGAATACGATGCCCAGCAGCAATACGAAGCCCAACAACATCTGGAGTTGAACACCACCATCGGCAGTCCATTAGGTGAGTCTAAACCTCTCTTTTATTTACTCAGTTTTTCGTCAAGAAAAAAACCAACCTAAGCTGCCTCCAAGCGAGAAGGCAAATATCAACAAAATTTTTATTGTAATTCATTTTCAAAATGAATATTTGCGAAATCCAATATTTGAGCCCAGCAACATTCGGTTGTAGTCGTTGCGTTTGACAATGCCATTACAATCAACATATTTTCGTCGCTAAAAATATCGCAACCATTTGTTTTTTTTTTGGCATCCGAAACAACGGTGCTTTTTGTCGTCATTTTGGATTCCATTTGTCATCAAATTCGAATTAGCATTCAGTGTCGAATGTTGCACAGGCAACGAGTCATTGCTCGACGAATGACTAACACCCGAAAGGGAATAGGACGACTGATCGACCCAGTTCGAACCGTCGAAACTCATCCAAGTGATTCACCAAATTAATCGTTAAACGTTAATTAACGATCAAAATCGCCGACATGCATTTGATCGGCCACGCAAAAACGCCATTTCAATTAAGCTCGATTGGCCTGATTGACAGCCGCTGGTTATGTTCATCGTTTCATTGTTCGCTGGCACGAGTCGAAATCGCGTGAAAAACACCCGAAAAACGATTAATCTCGCTTGAACGTTCAAAGTTGAACCGACAGAGCAATTGACGAGCTTCCTCGAAACGAACCACACACACACACACACCGTCAATGGCCTTTTGCGAAAGAATCGCCGGCGATACCTGTTGTTCGCGGAAGCAACCGTTTAAGTGTCAGCCAACAATTACGGTTAAATGCTTTTTGCAACATTTCTCTGGCTGGCACGCTGCCGTCTGGAATGTTTGCAAACTTTCGTCATGATTTGCATATCGTCACCTCGATATTTCCATCATCAAACCAACTGACGCGTCTGCAAATGAGTTGAAATCTCGCTCAAAACCAACTCAAACTGCGCAATTCACCGCATCAACATTCAAAACGCCTGTAAATTCAATCAAATCATCGCTTCTCTCATCAAGCCATTTCAATAACGAATAATACGCATCTTTTCGAAACGCGTGCTCGTTTGACAGTGGCCAGAGTAACCCGACCGTCATTCGAACGAGTCACAGTCGAAAAATGAATTAACAGCAAAAAGCAAATAAAACTGATTTATAACATTCGAAAACCAACACGAGCATGCGCAGCGTTATTGAATCAACGTTTATTTAACGGGCATTCAGTTGAACACATTCGGACAACAGTCGCATACGCCGCATGATGTCTCGAATGAAATAATCAAGCTGATTTGCGCATTGGAAACGCACTGACCACGGTCGATGGTTGAGTTGGTTGACTCAAGTCGAACTGGGAGCCGATGATCTGCTACGGAATGATTGATCGGTCAACAAGCACCTGAGTCACAATCACCTGTTTCGAATCGGATGTTATCGCCGCTTTGTAAGCGTTTGGTAGCGATAACGAACGACGCTCCTTCAATCAACCGATAGCCTCAGTTGCGATAACGAACCCCAATGAATGAACTGATATCGCTCAGCAATCCGTGCCAATTTGTTTCAACATCGACATTGGACATTTGAGATTCGTTCCGTTGAATCGCCGACAAGGCAATTACTCACAAAAACGTTTATTGTTTATTCATCTTCATTGGTCGAGAATGAGAAATGCTCAAATGTGCTTTTGTCATCGAAACGATGCGGCGACGAGCGCCTCTTAGTCATCGTTTTGCGAATGCTGTTGCGTCTGTACTTTGAACTCATCAATCGGTTAAGCCACTTGAGATGCAATTCAAGCAAAATGACTTGGTAATTATTCGCCATGAGCCACTCCGCTAATGGACAATCCAGTCGAATGGGTTATGCTGCGAAATGGAAAGGAACGTCGTTGCGATTGATGAGAGACTCTGCGTCACATAATGCCGGATTGTGCCCGGTTCGATTCAATGGACGATTGTTTGACGTTGGAAGGGCTCAAACGTGAATGATAATCTCGCATAAATTATTGCTGTGACTTCCTCCCAAACTCCACCTCCAAATCGGACAAAAGCGAAAAAAAAGCATTCCAGTGAAAAAATCGCTCACTTCCGTTTGAATGACATTTCAATTCGTTGCGTTGAGTATCCAACCAAACCGGCCATATTATTCACTCGCGCAACTCAAATCGACCATCGACGCAACAACCAGCAGAAAAACACAAGAAAAAAAAAACCAACGCATGATTCTCATTTTCATTTGATTTAATCGTCAGCGCTTCGACCCAACGAAATATGTGAATGAAATTAATGAGGCAAATGTACCGAATGCAGACGCGCACATGTTTTGTTGCGATGATGCCATTGATGATGCTTGGCACGTAATCGATCTTGGATTTCATTTCGGAATCGGCACACAATCAGAGGCTAAGAGAGTTGATCGTCATTTTTTTTTCTTTTTTTTTCAAAATAAATTCGAAAAATAGGATTTTTTCAAATGCATTGCTGTTGTTGTTTGGTTATCCGGTTCGAACGGTCACCATCGGATGCCATCTCAATATCCACTGAATAAATCAACTGAATGCTTAATTTCTCGAGCAGACGATAAATTTCCGAGCGGCAAAAGAATTAACGAAATAAATTTTCATTAAAAAATCGGCTGGCGCGCGGTGTCGGCAAATGAATGGGCCCGGCAATCGAATGGGAACCCTCTCTCATTCGGTTGTCAGCCACTTGGACCGAATCGATTTCATCATTCATCATTTCAATTCCGAACGAAGCTTCCGAAGAAATTCCACAAATTTATGACAATTGCGCCTGTTTGAAGCGCACTCACACAGCTGAGATGGGTCTGATGCGAGTCGTCTAAGTGTTTTTGGGAAGAAAATCAATGTTTAATTTTAGCAATCGAGAAAACACCACACCATTTCACCCGTCATCATCAGGCATCAGACGCACACCATTGATGCTTCGGACGTCGTCTTTGGCCGATCTATTTCCAAGCGTCGCACTATTTTTAGTGGTTTCGTCCAAGTGCGACCAAATCGTCAATTCTATTTTCGAAGCTCTGTTGTTCGCCTCTGTGATTTTGAATCGACTGGAGGCTTCACTTTGGATAAGCCAAGCCAGCGAATCGCATCTCACGCCGCGGTTCAGCCCCATCCAATCCCATCCCGTTGACTTGAGTCAAGGCGAGGCAAGTCAATTAAAATTTTCTCATTTTTGAAATTATAATGACGCGATTGTTATTGTTTACATTTTGTTTATTTTCTCGCATTGACGTTGTCGTCGTCTTCATCATCGTACAGCATTTCGTTCGTTGGAAAAGACGTGCTATGTGTGCGCGAACGTGCGCGTGATGTCATTTTTTATTCATTTCGAGACGAAAAACAAACGAAACGGCACAGAAGAGAGAAACAACAATTGTTGTGTTTGCTTCGAAAAACTGAATTTCATTTGAATTTTGGTGGCGTTTTATTGTTGGCCAGCATTCGCGAAACACCACCGCACACCGACCTGGCCGGGGTTATGTAAGTCGCAATTAAGCGAAAACCATGTGAATCGGCATGGGAAATACGACGAGGGTATCGACTTGACCGAGTTGCTTCATTGCAGCGCAAGCTGTGACTCCGTAGACGATGGCGATTGCCTAATCTCCGGCAAAGCGTCTTCGTTTCCACCAGTTTCGACCGGCTGATCGAAAGTGAAAATTTCCATCGAGATTTCTGCCCCGATTTTCGAGTTGAATTAATGGGCGACCCATCGCTTGCACAACGGCCCATTTGTCGAACGAGGCTTGTTTAATTCATTCACCATTCCGCAGCGACGTCGTCGACGATTCACTTCACAAGAATGCCATTGTTTGCGAATGCAAATAATGACGGTTTTTGTGTTGGACGCCAATTGACGATGTGCCGTTGCAATTGCCTCTCTTCGTGGTGGATTCACATTGCAAATGGCATTTCTTCCGGGTTGTGCGTGATGTGCGGAGAACGCACGTGGAATTTTAATATTTCCCCACGGCGATTCGATGGACAAAGTCTGTTGGTCAAAAAACCCCCCGAAAAAAAAATCAAACAAAAATGTTTGCCGCAAACTCATCGGCCGCATTGTTGTGTTTGCTCGAGTGCATTCAGAAGCATCCAAGTAAACCGTCGCAAACAAGCGAACAAGCGTTCGTTTCTCTCGCATCGGTCGTTCGGCTCAACATCGTACGACCGCGCACTCACTGCGACCCGTTCGCTGTGCAGCTCATTCAGTTTCGAAACGATATTCGTGCGATGTGAACGTGCTGTGGATTCAAGTGCGCCGAACAGTTTCTCGACAAAGTGAGTGGCGAACAAGCCGTTGAATGAACGGAAAAAACACGAGAGAAGAAAAAAAAATTAAATAAATCGAATTTCGGTGTGATTGGATTCGATTCGCCGGGATCCGATGACACAAGTGCATCGCATGTGAAGTGTTGGAGGTAGCGGCTTAATCCCTTACGACAATGCGCCGGATGTTCGTGTTGTGTGTGTTTGTGTGTTTGTGTGTGTGTGTGTGTGTATTTCAACGAAATTGTTTGTTGACTTTTTCTGTCGTTCCGTGAGCGTTGTCTAAAGGAATTTCGACTCTGCCGATTCCGTTGCTCCGGTCGAACA
>JANSTV010051260.1:0-13932 GCA_027564135.1 Lestremia cinerea
CTCCAAGATATAATGAACTTCAATTAATTGTTAGAAATTCATATGACAACAGCCTCAGTCACAGCACCAACAGCATCGGCACACCAGCCCGTCACTGCAATTCCACCAACGGAATGTACTCTAAACTGCTTGGCTCCGATGGCATTACGTTGGCTAGCTGCCGGGCTGAATAAGTCAAATAAATGAAATATATGACAATCACACAACATAAATCATGCAAGTGTAAATGGGAGAGAGCAACAAAAAATCAGTCGAAACAACAAAAGCCACACAGAAATAAAAACAATCAAAACAATCGTCTTGCAACAGCATTCAAGATAGTACATAAAAATTGAAAGATGCGCCGCGCAAATAACAAAAATGGAATCGCATCGAAGAAATGAAAGAAATGAAAATAACAAAAACAACAACATCAACGCAAGAGAAGCGAGAACAAAAAAATCATCATCATTTGATGCGCGTGTTCACGTTCAGTTCAAATGCGGTTTCATTAATTAATTAATTTGTGTGTTATTCGATGCCAATTGTGAATCACTTGTTGTTGGTCTTTTTTGTTGTTGTTGTTGTTGTTGTTGTTTCGTTTCTTTTCTCTCTTTTCATTTAAAATGAAAGTGTTTCAATGGATTGAATCAGAGGATTTGTGACAAGAATGCTTCAGTGGGTGAATGAAGAAGCGCTCCATATGCTTTCTGATCCGCAATGACGGTGGAATGGCGGAAAACAAATGCATTTCCAATGTTTTCGCCCCAAAAAGTCCAAACCCATTTTGTTCGTTTTCGTGTGTGTGTCAGGCTCAAGTTCGAATTGATTATTTTGAATATATTCAACGATTGCCCAAACCAATCAAATCGATGAGAAGCTTGAATTTGAAAACGTAAACGTGAACAAACCAAGACTAATCATTGAATGTTCAATTGAAAAACGATTCAACCCAACCATGCCATCAGCAGCAGAAGCAGCAGCAGCAACAACAAAAACCAGCCCAACATACCATAGCAATCATTGAAACAAGCATCAGCCTCACTTAAGTTCGCAAAATAATCCTTGTTTGGATTTTTATTATTTGTCTATTGAATTTTTATTGATTCTTTCCATATTGATCATCGAACAACAATTTCCATAACCATTCGTAGACACCGTAACAGGTTGCGCGCACATGCTGTTGCGCTCGTTGTTCGGTAAATGCAGTACCTATCCAGTCCGAATTGATAGTTTGTTGTTGTTGTGGTTGTGGTTGTTGTTCTTGTTGTTGTTGTTGTTGTTGTTGTTGTTGTTGTTGTTGTTGTTGTTGTGATTGCTGTTGATGTTCAACTTCAACAAAATGCCTCTTTTGTCTTTGGCTCGATTATTATTTATTTGTTTAACACCATAATTGTAACTTGTGCATAATGCATTCGGTTGCATTCAAATAGCCATTGATTATTATCCATTTGGTTAATCGGTCTTGTTCGATTATCGAAGATTGAAGGCATTTGCAGTTTTGTGTGTGTTCATTGTTTTGGGCATCGCTTAGGAGTTGGTACTGTAACGGAGGCTATGCACATGCATGCGATGGTGATTTGACGTTTTCCAGGCAAAGTGTGCCCTGAAGGAGACATTGATTCGAACCATCCGTAGAAGGCGATGGCAACTGTCAGCAACCGAATAAAATTGTTGGCGAAACTACGATTCCTCCCGAGAGACATCATACGACAGGTTCATTTTTTTTTTATATTAAATTGAATCTTTTCCTCAAAAAACTGAAAGTGTCATCTGAACAAATTAATTAATTAATAAAAATAAATTGGTCGATCATTGCTCCATTCACCAAATGGATAATCGATGATCAATAAACGCGACTCATAATACAATTTATGAATATTTTGCGTCATAATAATCCGTTGAGCGTGCGATGAGAGTGCGTCAAACTTGGAGGTATCAAGTTTCACCGTCGCGACGTTGTCGATGTTTTTTTTTGTTTTGTTTTTTTTTTCTTTTTAATTTTTTGTTTAACTTGATTTTCGTGCCAGCCGGCAATTTGCTACTTTCAATGTCTCCGTTGCATCATCGATTATTCAGAGAGGCATTTAAAATCGATCAACTGCGAAACAGTCCTTGGCATTGGCGAACGCATGTAATTGATTTTGAATGAAGAAAATAAAATCGAAGCGTTTCCATTGAAAATTTATGAATTTTTCGTTTTAATTAACACGCAGTCAATGCATACACATATTTGCCGGTATGAGATTGAGATTGCATACGCAAAAGCACCGGTAAGCCTTTGATGCAGCCAATATTCGTTAATGAACTCGATGGCGGATTGAGGCGTTTGAAAATTGCCGTTGTCGTTTGAATACAATCAACGGGATTTGATTTCGATAAAAGACTGTGGCCGGAGAAAATGAATGAATTTGTTATTGGTCGATTGCTTTTCATATTTTTTTTCTACTCGTTTTATTTGATTTTTTGCGTTTTTTTTTTCGCTTTTTCAACCAAAGCCAAATGGTTGCCGGCTAGGATGAATAGATCGGGAAAATTGCGAATAAACTTCCATTAGTTGAGTTCAATTAGTGGGAATGACGAAAAAGACCGGATCGGTGAACCGTTGGATTGAACTTGATTTCTGGAGGGGAGAGCTGTGGAGGATCGGTGATGAAATTCGCAAAGATCAAAAACCACCTCCTGTCGAATATTTGCAAAATTCTATTGACACTTTCCAATAAAATCAACCAGTTTATCCGCGGAGCGTGATGCTATGACAACCAACTGCTGTTTTAACGACCGCACGAAAAATTACCGATGGAAAATTCATGGCAGATCGACTCATAATTAGAAATGGCCAGTGGTAAACAGCGTGGTAAATCACAAGCGCCTTGAAGCAAGTTACTGCAAATCGCCAATAAAATGGGAGAATATTTTCGGCTGCATCAAAACCAGATGCAAAACAATGTTGCGCAGACAAGCCAGTTGCGCTGGATGAGACATGAAAAACCAGTGTACGTCGAGCCATTGGATTAGCGGTCTCCAAATGCAATGCCACACTCTGAAATGACGTTGGGATTTCTTTCATTTTTATTTCTTTCGTTTCATTTGTTTCTTCATTTCAATCAAGCAGCGCTGGGACGACGACACCAACTAAACAACAATAGAAATTTAGTCGTTGACGATTCTGGGCGGAGATAAAATTGGAATTTATCCATTTTGCTATGAATATTTCATGTGAATTGGTCACATTTGGCGCATTATTAGCGCCTTTCCCGGTTCAACGATAGACGTACATTGAGCCAGTGTCTCAACGACTATTCTCTGGTATCGTTCCGTCTGCAGTTCATCGAAAGGTGCAACATACCCGCACAACAGACAGCATTTCGCTGAGGTGCGTTTTGTTTTTCTGAGCTTTTCGTTTGATGTTTTTTTTTTCTTCAACTTTTTGTGTGCGAGTGAGTGCCGTTTGATCGTTTGCCTCGCAGCATTCGCACACCCATTGCCGTATGATAAATGATTCTGTTGATTGGAAATAAATAATAATTTAATGGATTTGTCTGCCATGGTAGTTTATGCGTGTCAAGTTGCTTGGCGAAGTGAGAATTTATGAATTTCAAACTGTCTTTTGTCTTTCCCTACGAGAATGAATAAACGAAAATCTTTCCACAAAATGGAATTGTAAATAATCATTTGTGTGATTGTCATTGGAATGCATGCGATTGTCGAAGGGTTGTCTAAATGCGGGTTCGGGACCGTGGACATTTCGGAAGTGGTTTGTTATTTGGAAAGCACCTCCAAAACGAACATTTCGATTTCAAAGAGAAAGCTCATTTTGAATCGTGGGTCATCTTCAAGCGAGGAACTCTGATGGAAACGTCTTTTCGAAAATCGCAATATTCTCACGCCAATATCGTTTGCATTGAAGAAACATCAACGAAAATTCCAGCCATAATTAATGACGGCCATCGAGCGATCAATTCAAATGAATACCCAATAAAATAACATTGTACATATTTGCGACTTGCGATTTGCTATTCTGTCGATCGAATCGCAATGCGTTCGGTTTGTTTCGCATAAATGAATTTATCGTTGATCGTTTGATTCGATCGTCTCGAGACTTCTCAATAAAACGAATTACCGGCGTTTGGCTAAACAACGAAAAATATCGAATAATTTGTACGTTTACAATCGTCTATAAAACATTTCTTTTTTATTGCAAATCACTTACGATAAATGCAGCAAATTGATCAAGCGGGCAATTAACTATTCATAATAGTCGTCATGGTCGTTGCGGGGTTATCGCGAATAGAACGCGTTGACCGTACCTTCACGCGGAGAGTGTAAATTGAGGTTCGTCAGGTCATTCCTTTTCATAAAATCATTTTGATAACAACCATTTACCGCCAAATGGATGGCATTTGCGACTCGAATCAGAATGCCTGATTGAAGTGAGGATGACAATCTGCAGCTATCAGTTTCTGGATCTGAGACTAACAGCAATCGATGCGGAGATCTTGATGGAAAAACTGCTTGGAAGTCTCGCCATCGAAGCAAAGGACAACCGAATAATAATTCCAGAAAGAATTCAATGGCCAATGCCTCATTATGCAAAACAGTTAAGACGCATTGCTAATGTTCCTGAAAATATGTCGATCGAAAATAACTGAATGGCAGAGCATACGACCAGCGATTGCATTTAGTATTAGATTCACTGATTTTGTCGTTGCCGATGAGGATAACAATAATTTTCATTTTACACACTCGACGCGAAAACTGAACACGAAAATTTATTTGTGCTTTATGCATTGTGTTTTGTATGGGACATTGTGTTCATAATGTGCATTCACGGATGTTCTCCACGAAAACTGAATCGAAGCGCATGTTGATTCGGTTGTCGACCATCATGAAATATTTCCAGTTCTTGGGCAGGAGCGCACGTACGCTCTCTGCCTACCTCTTTCTCTCTTTCTCGGGTTACCGCACCGCAAACCAACTCGCTACACATGCCATTCAAATGGAATCACCTGTATCGATAAAGCAAAATATTGCATGAAATTTACGTGATATTTAACTAGGCAAGATTACCATCGCTATCATCCACTAGTTTGATGTCGATGCCGATGATCATTAGACGGGCCATTTGATAAGATTAGTAGAAACCATATGATCAACCATCTGATGGTTTTTTGTAAGCAATTTTTCCGATCAATTGAGCTGTATTCGTTTTGAAGTTGTGAATCGATTGCGTGGGATGAAAGATGGCTATCTATTGGCAACTGCTGGATTATGAATATTGGCGAGTGGAATAAACGACTAGGTAGATTGGGTACTTCTGCTGAATCAGACGCATAACTAAACTGATTGAGAGGCCTTACACTGCCTGTGAGATTGTCTGAGCAATGATAGGTGAAAAAAAAACAAAGAAACAAATCGATTAACTGTCAAACTCCACAAAACGCTAGATTTTTCACACTTGACAGTTTGCATTCGGTCGCAAGAAGGCTGGTGTCGATAATAGCTTTAGCGATTCATTTGAATAGGGCTGGGGATTTCGAAAACTGGTTGAACGAGATGTTGACGGGACTGCGTTAACTTTTCTTCCATTTCATAAATAATTGAAACAGATTTATTCGGAAAAATTCCTCAATCGTGTTTTCTGCGTCTTCTTCACGCTTGAAATATTCAGTTGATTCAATTTGAAATAATTGTGCGAGTTTCTCAATGAAAACCCTCGCCAAAATGAATGCTGGTATAACCATCGATGTCACCGTGAATTCCATTTGGTTTATGTCTTCATCCGGAATTTCTTTCAAATGAATTTGTTGCCTCTCAGAAAACCTCCGGTAGCTTCTCGAAGACAGGCTAGTTCAGTATGCCATTCTTTGAAGCGCAATTGAAATTTATGGTGCGGTGGCTGTTGTTGATTCGGTATGGAATTATAATATTCTTCAGATGCACATTGTAAAAATGACATAAAAGTGACAATGTTAATTCTATCGCGAAATTATTTGATTGCCATCCTTCACCTGGAAACACCACTGCTGGACGAAATGTAAACACACACATGCACTCAAGCCTCCCAATGGCCAATTGAACCTAATCGGTAATTCATTTTGAATGGGATTTAATTCATTCACTTGTTATGTTTTTCCTCTCTTTCTCTCTCTCTCTCTCTCTTTGTCGTTCTTTCTTTCTCTCTCTCTCCCTCTCTTTCTGTCCCGCTCTTTCTCTCTCTTTAACTATCCCTCTCTTCGAACCAAAGAAACGTTGTTCATGCGAAGATGAAAGCAATAAAGTAACGAAAAAGACGGAGAGCAAGACGGCCACGAAGACGGCGATCAAGACGACGATGTCAACAGAATTTAATCCAATATTTTTTCGACTAGCAATTTGTTTGCAATCGCCAATGAAAACGAAAAACATCGCGATTCATCTAGTCGAGCTCGAGTCGTTGGTTTAATGTTGGTTTGAGATTCTTTAATATTGAAATTTATTGCCGTGAACCAGAGTTAATAAATCAACTAAAGATGTTTTCATATGCATTACATTCGGTTTGGGATTATTTATGATACTAATTATATTGTGGCATGGCATGCCTTTTGCCAATGGATCGCCCGACCAGCCGTCCGTTCGCGATGGCAATAGGCAACATCAAGCTTTTTCTCTCGTTTAGTGTAAATTTAATAATGGCTAAGTCCCATTTATGCGTCAGCATGTAGAGTTCTTAATAAAGTAAAGTATGAATACGAACCGCTTAAAATCTGCAAAGAGAAATGAGGAATGACAAAGAATGAACGCGGGGAGAGATGAACGAATGGCGAGAATCGACAAATAAGAATATCGGTTTTGTGTTTTGTGCCACAGTCAACAAGCTGCAGTCTGTCATTCGACAGAACAGAAGAAGCTTCCACTGAATGCAAATTTCTTCGTTACGTAGCGTTAAATACGACGGCCGGGCATCATGCATGGCCTGGGCACATAGCATTGTGGTGCGGTATGGCATCAGGG
Source organism: Lestremia cinerea (assembly GCA_027564135.1). Lineage (NCBI taxonomy): Eukaryota > Metazoa > Arthropoda > Insecta > Diptera > Cecidomyiidae > Lestremia > Lestremia cinerea. The sequence continues at coordinate 6,973 of JANSTV010051260.1, forward strand.
CATCCATTATGCGGTGCTTTCAGTGGCAGCTCATACACATTTTACCGATGACCACTTACCGATATAAACGACTCAAAACTCAATATATACAAAGGACGTGCATGAAAAACTACTGGTTTTTGCGTCCGTCGTATAACGAAGACTAGATCACGTTGCAATCGTGGATCCATATTGTACCAATTGCAGTTATAAACCGATTCGGCCACGTCGGTGGACTGTGTGTTGCGTGTTTGTCAACCAGGCAAACGGGTATTCAGGGCCAGGGCCAGTCACAATCCATCCAACAGTGAACCATATTGAACAACGGTTTCGGGCATAAAATGTAAATGATTAGAGCCGTTTGTTGCACCAGGAAAGACAAACATTGATTGATTCCAATTTGAATAGAATACCTGAATAAACATTTCGTTTCCGACCCAGCACCAATAAAGTAATTGACCAAATGCAGCAAACATGTACATGACAAATTTGAAAAATATCAATTTATCGTGCAAGGTTAAGGTTGCTTCGAATGCCGTTAAACATATTATTGACATTGAGGCGATGAATTGCACGAAAAACATGTGATGAAATATCCGATTGATGTATTCGCTGAATCTGGTTTGGGAAAGGAATTGTTTTGTGGCTTTTTGGCTTTGCTGGTGATTAGCGGTGTTGTGGTATTGTCATTTGAATGTCTGATTTGTTTTTGTGGTTCGTTTTATAAATGGGCCACTTGCATCGAGCAAATGTGTTTGAAGGGGGTTTTGATTGAGGCAGCTGCTCCAATATTCTAGAAAATTTCTAGAATTAATTTTGAACGCCAATAAGAATCATCCAGCTATAACTGTATATGAATTTAAGCCAATCGAAGGGAACTCTCAACCTCAGGGATAGTTGCTGTTGGTCCAACCGCAGCAAACCCCGTTGATAGTTCTCCAAAAATCGCATTTGTTTGGGAGCGATGGCCAATTTGTTTTGCAGCGATTTCTCAAGAAAATCCGGTTCTTGAATCCCGAACCCCATTTCAATGCATAACGTCCAGCTATGAATTTAAATGAATGCAAATACATTCAAACAACAAGTAAAGCCCACATTCAGCCAGAGCAGATCCAAGGCACAACCTACTCAGTTAATGCTTGATGTTCCTTAATCAAATCCCAAATAATTCGTCGAATTCTCATATGTTCACTGGAATTGTTAACTCTGGTTGGAACTTCATTAGTCACAATTTCGAATTTGTGTGCAAATATTGAAAAATGCAAACAAGTTTCGGACAAACTGCAAATACCACTAGTATCCATGAAAACAATATTTTGTAATAAATAAAATGTAGTTAGAACTTGAAAGGCATAGGCAATGTAATAACCAAAACCGTCAGTGGTATCGAATGGAAATACAGCTTTCAGCGGTAATATTTTTGTTTCGGCAAATAGTGGCTTCAAAGGTGAACCATCAGCATTGATTGAATGCACCACAATCAGATCCGGTGAACAACCACAATATTGCCAATGTATGCCGATTGCCCCATACCGATAATAAATTATGTATCGATGAGCGCATACAATCAAGCGAGAGCAAAAGAGAAAAATAAATAAAAATTGGAAAAATCACGGATGAAAATATATGTAATTAAATTGCATGCAATGGGATTGCACGGGTTGGATCGGATGCTGTCGATGGAAAATGAATCGAGTCATACTTACTTGTATGCTGATGGCCAGACAGAGCAATAAAGCAGTTCCATAATTATATAAAAGTAAAAACGCTTCTTGTAAATAGTTGACTCGCGCAAGTTGTTGAATTTTCAAATCACTTCGTTGATTTGGAAATTTATGGATCAAACGATTAAATATTTCTGATAAGCTCTTGCGGTGGTAGGCAAAGTAGAATGATTTGATTAGAATGAGGTAGACCTGCGCAAGAATGAATGACTCTGAATGTTCAGACTGGCAAAGAAGGGCGAACTCCAAAGAGCCGGGATTCCTATCCAGTCGCAATCAACTCACCCCAACCATAATGCAAACGTCGTCTCCCAACGCAATGAAATTGCCATAAGTCTTCGGTTCGGTCAAGTCAAGTGTGATTGTTGCAGCATAAATGATGAAAAATAGCCATACAATGCAATTGTATGCTCGATAATTTACACTCATTTTCTGGTTTTCGATGTTGGAAGGATCTCGCCACAATCCGATTAAACTGTAAAATGATGTATGGCGAAGATAGATGAGAATAATTGGCAAACACATATAGCGTTATTTGGTAACTGGCATCCACAATCACACTGAGCTTGGTGGCAAAAATGTGTCTTCTCTGCTTCGACTTTCAATCAAACAACAGTACGATTTTGATGCAAACCTCGTCTATAGAACCTGTGCGCAATCAGCATAATCACAACTCAAGTTACATACGTTGCGACTTGCAGGATCCCTCAGTTGGTGCACATGCTCTTCTCTTGCGCTTGAACTGAAATAATCTCCTTACCCAAGAAGTTTTGTTGTTGTAATTATTGCTGATTCCGGTGCTTTCGTTTTGTTGGCAATTTCTTTGACATTCGTCATAATTTCACAAAAAATATTCATGATTATTCTATTTGGTTGGCAATAGATTTCGAGGGAAACTGATTTTTATCCGACGATTCGATAGTATTTATATTGAGCGTTGAAAAATTGTTGCATGTACCGACGCCCACCATTGGGTATTATTCCCTTGTAACTGAGCCAGCAACAATAATCAAAGCATTGCCTTGCACGCATTCGTAATTATTGACATTCGCTGCGATTCAGTGAGGTTTCGTTGATATCGAGCTCTGCATTACGAGAAGGAGTAACCATCGCATCGGCATTAAAAATTGCGACGATTCCAACATGCATTCGTTCGTCCTGCTCGTTTATGAAACGAATTCACATCAAACCGTTGATTGAATTATTCAAAGGAGAGGTTGGACATTGAAATTTTTTGTTCTCATTCGCAGTAAAATGACAAGACTTATCAAAAAAAAGAAAATTGATATGTAGAACTGGGCGAAAGAGGCGTTCCAGTTCAACTGTCCTTGAGGAAAAGTAAAGGAATTCGAGGACAGTTCCCTAATAACAAATAATCTTTCGAACGATGTGTTGTAGTTGGTGAGGTAAAACGCCTGCAAGCAGCTACAGTTGCAGTGAATGTGTGTGCTCCGCCAATAGGGACCAAATTCAATGTCATATTCCTTTCAATCGACGGTGCAACTTTCTAATGCAACAAGCAAATGCTTTCTTAAAACGAAAACATTTGAAACGAAGAACTGAATACTGAGAATAAATAATCCGAATCGACCGTCAATGCATCCAAGTGAAGACATACGAATCGGCATCAACTTCATTCGAGTTGTGACATTTCGCTTATTCATTCATCATTCAAATTCATCGGTTCTCATTTTACAAACTGTTTGTCTTGAATCGAAAGGAATTGAACATTTCTGTTGATGAATGGATGAAGAAGGGCAACGAAGTTTGCAAACGAATGAAAATCAAGATCGATCGAACAAATCAACGAAATTTCAACCGCCCGCCTTATTTGAAATCTCACCAAACTCACCTCACTTCGCTCGGTTCAAAATTCACCACAAAGTTCGCCTCCATCTGCCAGCATTCATTGAATCGTTGCTTCGTTGGATCTGTCAAACAGTCAAGTTCTTTCGTAAGTTTGCAAAACCAATAAAAAATTCTTTCATTTGAAAAAGGACCGAAAACGATGCATCAACTCACAATTTTTTTATGAATTCCACAAAAATATTCAAACAAATACCGTATTTTATTTCATCGATGCTATTTAATGGCAAACATCGCAGGCGTTTTGCTACAGTTTTATAATTTGTTTGAATGAATCGCAGAGGAGATATTTGTCAACACGCTGAAGGTATTGATTGTGTGTTTGTTATTTACGATTTGGTGGCCAATTATTCATTTGTCCACGCGAATATTCTATCGGGGTGGGAATCTATGGCAAATCCATTGACAAGGCATTAATCTAATGTCATTGTGGCTTTTAGGAAAACAGCAATTATGTCGGATTCGAATGGTGAAAATCAACGTGCGAATGATCTTTGGTGCAACGATGGAAGGTTTGCGTCAAGGCCAGATCAGCAGTTATTGACTAGCAACAATATATACTTGGTGGATGGTGCACCAAATACATATTTGACGAATTCTCAACATGACCATCAACATCCGTCGCATCCCCAACAACAGCCAGCACCGGAGCAGTCGCAGCAGCAGCAGCAACAACAACAACAACAACAACAGCAGCAGCAGCAGCATGTGCATCTCCAAGACTCGAACTCAGGCGTTGGCATTTCATCAGCCAACGATGGATTCACGGTGTTGCCAATGGGACATGGCAATTATCTAAAAGTGTATTACAACAACGATGACACCATGAACTACAACAATTACGAATTGTTTTCGAATTCGACGTTTATTCAACCCCAAGTGATGAAGCAGTCACCGCCACCGCAATCCCACAAGATCGGTCAACCGGGCACCACTTTTTACCACATGCCAGCGAATCATCAGCCGACGATTGGCGAACGCACGATGGCATCCGACAACAATACGAACATGCTGATTGACCAATTGGTCGAGAATTGGGTGCCAAACATGTCGGGAACATACACACCATTCGGGCAACCATTGGCACCAACGGCCACGCCAAAAAGCACACCACAACATTCGCACAATATTACTAATTATAATTCATTGTCGCCGGACAGCTATGCCGGGCCTCCTCTAACACACAACGTCAACTATCAAGCGCATTTATCACAACAGCCGACAGTCGATGAAGTATCACCGCCAGCGAATAGTGTTCATCAGATGCCGACCATCTCGACGATCCCAACAATGCCAATAGCGACCTTACAATCATCAGCCACACCATCGCCACCGCCTCAGTCGACACTGCCACCCACGACAACTGCAGCACAACAATCACGAACAAACGGGAGCTTCCAACATGAAAGCACAATCAAAATCACCGAAACGAAGAAGCCACGAATGATTGCCGAAGTGAAACCGATGCGAATGTCCTATTCGGATGTTCTGAGCAAAAACGTGTTGATTAACAAGACGAATGAAGCCAATGCTGGCGTCACAAATGGCACCTCAAACCCGTTGGGCACGAAATCCGTAAAAACTTCCGACAAGTCAAAAGCTAATAATTTTGAGAAGAAGTCATCGACCAACTGTTCTGATGATATCAAGGAGGCCAACAGTATCGGAACCAAAACGTCGAAATTCGTCAGTCAATCATCCGCTTCATCGTTGGCCGGTGCAAGTCCAGCCAATTCATCGTCAAAGGATTCGAAAGGTGACAGCGATGGCAACAGAGAAGGAAAAACTGATGGTGGCGATGCCAAGCAAATTAAAAATAGGAAGGTTACCAGCGGTAGCAGTGTCAAGTCCACCAATCCAACAGTCACGACTTCCGGCAAGCCCAAAACATCGCAAACAGATGGGTCAAACAAGAAACGATCGCAATCACAATCGCAAATGAATCGCATCCAAACAGCCGGCAAGGAGGATCCATCGAACAGCTGTTACTATTACAATATCACGACGAACGATGCTGCGCAAACGGATAAGACGCTTGGCAAGTCATATCAATCGATGAAGAAAGGTGCTTCCGGTAAACAACAGCAGAGTTCATTGTCAACGTCATCGACCAGGGGTGGAGGCGGCAGCGGCAGCAATGGTGGCGGTGGCGGGGGAGGCGGTAGCAATACCAGCAAGAACGACAAGTCCGTCAACTATCAGCAGAAACGGAAACTACGAAAGAATCCGAAATACGCGATGCTGGCGAAATTTTTGGACAAGTGGCTGGAATTGGTATTGCGTTTTCTCGGCTGGCTGATAAGCTTGGTGAGCGACGTGGTCGTCCTTAGTTTTGGCATCATTTTCGATCGCGTTTGCTTGGGACTAACTTATATTGGCCATTTGCTTGTGACATGGAAAACCGAGTTGCGAAATAATTCCGGACGACCGAGCGCATATTTTGCTCAGCTATGGCAGAACTTTGATAAACGTTTCGGCAAGGACTCCAAATGGGCTTACTGGCGACGCTTGTTCAATAAAAAGAAACCACCTGAACCGGCACCGGACTACTACAAAAACGGACGCTTACCTCAAACCGGTGACGAAGCTATGTACTCGCTATTGAATTGCAAGGGAAAAGATGCCTACAGGTGAGTGCTGACAGCTCATTCATTATTCACTTTTTTCTTCATGTTTCGTGTTTTCTTTTCTGTTTCATCGCATTTCTGCTAAATTATCATTATTTATACATACATTTCGTATTCATTGAATTGAACATCTCACACTTAATTGCTGTTTGGCAATGACACCACTTGAGAATGGCATGGCGAAAGAATAAAACAGCTGAAAAAACGCCAGTGCCGCGGAAACATCTGTTCCATTGACGAACACATTTGGATGATTGTCGAAATAATTGCAAATGCAGAAAATTCATAATTTCGGAGTTTCACTGCTCAATCAGAAAAAAAACTAGTTTCTCATTCAAATTCAAACACGATTTCTCCTTCGAACAGCATATTGGGAGTGTCATCGGATTGTTCCCAAGAGCAGATACGGAAACATTACAAGAAGATCGCTGTGCTGGTGCATCCGGACAAAAACAAACAGCCCGGTGCCGAGGAAGCCTTCAAAATACTACAACGAGCCTTCGAATTGATTGGCGAACCGGTATGTGCATCCACGACGTACCCGCTTCCCCGCTCTCTATCCCTCTCTGATGTGATTCTGAAAAATAATGATTGGTTGGCTTGCAGGAAAATCGAAAATCGTACGATCAAAGTGTAGCCGAAGCGTTAAATGCGGAAAAGGCCTGGTCTGAATTGAACGATTTGCTGAGGCAACTGCAAACGAAAATCGCCGAAGCCGCCAATACAATACGGTAAGCATGCGCAATTGACTGAAAAGTGACCAG
>JANSTV010051271.1:0-13932 GCA_027564135.1 Lestremia cinerea
ATCAAACCATCAAGTTTCCCATTGACGCATGAGACATTTCTACCTTTCCGCTTCACCAATTGTATGGTTTCGATTGTCTCGGTGATTTTACAGTTGGCCACAAGCGATGCCACTGTCGAAAATCGAATTGAAATCCGCTATTCGCCCGGTTTGCATATCATCGTGCGTACATTCCTGTTTGATGACGCTCGTCATGCGGTGTATAATGAAACGCGACAGGTTGGACGGCAAATCCCGTTTCCCATTGCGGTGTCACGACCGCTGTTTGCTGGTTTCAATTTGCGGATGTTTGTTCAGAGCTCTGACCAAAACACCCAAAAACCCCACAGAAAAAAACATTCCAAAGCCGAATTATTCATGCGAAATTTTTCAATCAGTCGACGCCTTTTTCGAGGATTGGCTTGGCATTCAACCAAAGTTCGGTTAATTATGCGGCTAATGAATGTCTTCTTGGGCCGCATTTCTTTCCTTTTGGTCAAAATGCCAATGATAATGAGCTCATTCGGTCTTGAGTGTCCAGGTAATGTCATAAAATGCCCTTTCGTTCCGACCGATTGATTGCTTTCGCAAGAACCGATGAGTTTCATGTAAATTTCCTACGTCAATGCCACTGTTGTTCTCGACTGAGGCTTGCGATAAAAGAAGGAAAATAGTCCAACGCACAAAAATTAGAATCGAAAAACCATTTCATGCTTGTCTCCTCGCCAACGGCCGTCCAAATGATGCAATCATTTTCAACGAAACGCCAAACAACCGAACGTTCAATTGGCAACTGGGTTGTAAATTGCATTTTCGAAATTGGGACAACAAAATGCATGGAAATGTGTCGTGTCGTCTCGTGTCGCATCGTAGCGTAAAATAAAATTACGAAAACGATGGTTACCACAACGATGGCAACGACGGCAACGACGCCTATTCCGAATTAAATCATTTAGCATTGATACCCGAATGTGGTGAGCATCATCGTTTTCTATGGACGACGTTCACATTCCATCAGCTGTTGGCGCTCGTGTGCCGAACAAAATCAACGCCGAATCGCATACCCGTGTATACGTAGAGCCACACACACACACACACAGCCATACGACACCATCGTTGTCGTCATAAACATGGCAATGACTAAACGACAGCACTCATGATTTTGCATTGATGCATCGGCAGTGCATTTGAACCTCACCCGAAATTATGTCATTTGGTCGGTGTCGCGACGAAGCCAATGAAATACGAAGAAGAAGAAGAAGAGAAAAAAAATGAAAAAGAAAGAGAAAAATAACTGAGCAGATTGTAAATCGTCGGCTCATTCAACATGTGAAATGCGTTGCGTTGAAATACACCTTGAGTGCGTCGGTGTTGCGTGTCTGTCTGGGATCGATGACGCGACGATGACGAGAATTCAATTCGACTATGCTAATTCATCATGAATTCGGTCTGAACATCATCTGGTTCATAACGCAATACGAATTCGGTGTTGGTCGGTGTTTATCATCGGTTCGTTAGCCCGCCGTCCGTCCAACGTCTGGGCAGCAGTCAGATCACGACGTAGTATTTTGACGACACGACTAGTCTGACAACAACAACAACAACATCCACGCCATCACCCAGTAGCAACATAATGGTGAACATTAATTTAATACGTCGCTGTTGAGGCGACTGGGTCGGATCAGTTCGAGTCTGTCTGGATGGTTTTGTTTGCTGGATAGACGATGACGACGGTGATGATGATGTGACGACGTCGCGAGACAAAAACTTCAAAACTCAGTCGGATTGCAACAGCGACGGCTTCGTCGTCTGTATTTGCCTCTAATACGCATTTAATGTCGCACCGAAAGAGTTATCATTCAAGCATTCACCCGTCGCTCGTCTGCTGCCCGCCGTCTCGATTGTCTAATCATTTGGTCGACGTTGCGCCGCAAAAGTGAGCGTCGCAAAACCTGTCAATCGCTCATTAATACCGCATACACTCGTCCCGGACGATATTATAATTCTTTCTCGTCGCGACGTTCGAAACGTTCTCCAAACGAACATGACATTTTGCAACCTTGAATTGCTCCGAAGCGCAGCAAAGCAGCAATGATGTAACGATATTGAATTGAAGGTCTCTCGATGTGTTTTTATGTTTCATTTCGATCAAATCTGATTATTTCTATTCTCGTCATCGACGTCAGAGCGGCACCGTCATTGTGCCGCTACCTATACCGCAACCGATCGCTACCGCAATAACATGTGTGTGCGCGCCGAGCAACAACGCGATTTTTTTCGATTGAAAGCAATCACAATTTACTTGTTTTTTTTGTTTAGATTTTTTAGCGTCCAACGCGCGGGCTGACCATTTGCGACGTACATTTCGATTCTGTTTTCGTTGCGGCCGCGACTTGCCTACATGCATCTGTGTGCGATACGGTGTATGCACCATAGAAACGCGTCGCGTCGCAACCAAACGCGTCCATTTGAATTTCAATATATCGTATGCGATTTGCCTTGCCTTGCCTTGTCGCAACATCCGCAACAATCGAGGCATTTCTTTGTTCTATTGAACCAGTTAACTCGTCGCAACACACAGCCAGTGGTGTCGTATTTTGGATCATAAGCGGTCGGGTTTTGTGATTCATTTTTGCCGCGTGCGAATGGTGCGAAAAAATTATTTTTAGTGACTTATTTGGTTGAAATTCGTCGCGATTGTTTGGTTCTGTCTGTCTGTCTGTGCAAGCGCATCAACTGTCGAACAACGGCTGCGACAAACAACGAGGTATTTTTATTCTTTCGAAATTAGCTCGAATGGAATGATTGTTCGGTTCGGTCGTTGGTCAGCGAGCGACGTGCGTAATCAAAGAAATTTCGTGCGCGATAACAATGCGCAATTCAAGGATCAAGTGCAGGCACCTCAGACCGTAACACGTAATAGCCCTGATAAAACGGGTGATGATCTCAAAGTCTACGGGCTCTGACTCTGACTCGAACTCTGAAATGACGCCAATTTTGGATGAATGAACCTTTGGAATAAACATTCTCGCCATTTTGCCCATTGGAAATTCAATTGTTTTCTCGCCTCAAACAGAATGCTCATTAATTCACCGAGCCAATTGTGTATCGTTATCTGTTCGCATTGATCTGTCCGTCGCTTTGTCGACGGCCACCCGTGGCCGTGTGTCTGTGTGAGTCACTTTTATCATTTCATGATTGTGTCGTTGTCGGTTCCGAGTGTGTTTGGCCGTCTTCGCTGTGGCCGTCGATTACATTCAATTCGTGCGCTGTTTGGTCATTCGATTCAATGTGCTAAAAATATCTGACGAGAGAGAAAATACTTGAAGTTTTCGATGCAATCGACAGTGTCGAACATCATCGAACAACGTTCGCATTGCACAATAATTGAATAACATTGCCGGATCGAGCCGAAATGGTAGCCAACAGGCATTCTAGAAAATCGTTTTCCCAAATGCGATTAATGAAAATCGATTTCTATGCCAATCGAATTCCGGCCTTGTTGTAAGGTCTCGTAACATCGACGACGATTGCGGTAACGATCGACAAAATCCAAGCTTAGCAACGCAATGTGAATGTGAGCGCACGGGAAAAGATAGAGAGAGAAAATGTAGTGAAAAAGTGAAAGTGCTAATTTTACTATTTGACTGCAGACACACACACACAGGCACGCACAAGCACATACACATACAGACACACCGACACACAGACCAGTGAACTGTCGAAGCTGGCGTTCACGTTCACGTACGATTCGGATCGGTTCTCAATGTCTAGATGTCTAGATTCTCGATGTGATGCCTGGCATTTTTGAGCGGCCACCATAATTATGGCAACACACTCAAAGGTCATTACATCGATTTCCTAAACGGTAACGTGCGATTCTGCGACATATGGAGACGCTTCACCTCGGAGGCGGCTTTGTGGCTGTTGGTTAACGTAATGAATGTATGCCAGCCATTGGAGTGTTCGACCGATGGCATCGTCACTGTCTTTGTTCGCACCGGCAAGTTGTTGAATGCACCCGCAATCAATAGTCCATTTGCCACTAATCGGCATCTCAAGGTGAACTTGAAACATTGAAAAGTGCGCTCGAGAGCCGGCTCAAAAGGGGATAAAGCGTTTTTTTTTCGTCTCACGACTGCTCTCGTCGTCGTCATTGTCGCCGGCGTCTCGTTCGAGTCTCGTTCGTCCCGGATCGTTTGTGTTGTGCGATTTAAGGATTCCAAAATGCGGTGTGTTTTATGAGTGCGTTGAACTGGTTGTGAATTTTTTACTTTGTGTTTTTTGCCCCAACTCGAATCGAATCGAATCATCATCGTCGCCATTGTCGTCGACGCCGTTGGATTCGGTCATTGATCGAAAATGTCGACAACACCATCAGACGAATTTCAATGGTTTCGTTTTCAATGTGTGCGGTGCGGTGCGGAGTGATGCGTCACTACGTCGTACGATGTGGATGTTGAAGAATTGGGGAAAACATACGACGAACACCGACATGGACGTTCTGCGAGAAGACGGTTTTCGGATGAATGTTTGCGTGAATCGAAAAACGAATGAAAAGTTCATTTGAATAATTCTCGGTCATTCACCAAACCGTTTCGATTTCGTTTGAAATGATTGGAACCGCTCAAGAAACTGTTGGTTCTGCGTGACCGGTCACCATCCAGAATCCAATGAACTTGATCGTTTTGCGTCGAAACGACTAGCAAACTCTACCGCAATCGATGACGATCTGTTGCTGATGTTATTTTGCCCGACCAAGTTTTGCATTTTATTTTTAAGCTTCTCCGAACTCGGCATATCGTCACGCCATTTATTGCCATCGTTTTGAATGTGAATGAACCAGAAGAGTTGCTCGTTTCGACATTTGCATTTCTCGAGCCGAAAAAACATTCCAATCCAAATGTGATCGACTTGTGCAGAGCCAACCATGACAAATCCCCCTCACTTCCGAAGCTTTTCCACGCATTTTGTGTTTGAAATGTCAATTCGAATGAAACCGGCTTTGTTGACATCGTCGGTGATTTCATTCACAAAAATCCGTTATTTGCCATCGACGACCGAGTGCCATAACCGTCCCATTGACTTGCCGCCGTTTATGTCTTCCAACCAAAATTCGTCTAATCGATGAAATTGGAATGTATTTCTGTCAAGTGTTTACTTTCATTCAAATGGTTTACGAATGTCTGGCGAATGTGTGTTGCATGCGTGCGTGCGTGAGCTTGGGCTATGATTGAGGTGCCGAAGGGCCAGACCAAATGTTGATATCGATTCAATGTGTGCGCTCCGGTCGTCAGCGAAACAGCGAAATTATCAGTTGTTCATTGAGAAATGATTGACCCAAATCGAATGGGATTTGTTCGATCGATTTGATTTCCAATTCAAAATGAATTTCAAAACGGAATTCAACAAATTTATGGAAATTACTGAATGGCCGCACTGTCATCGAGTCCGATCGAAATCTAATCGCCTTCGTTTCTCTTTGTCATTTCAGATTTTAATTATGACATAGATCAACCGTAAATCACCAACCGTAATCTGATTAATTTGTAAACAAATTATCAAATAAACGATCCAGCCCCGGCCACGAAAACCAGAAACCCCGATCAACTCGGACCCACAATAATGGATATTCGCAAAATGTTTTAAAACAATCGCCCAACAAACAACATCATCTTGCTTTCGATCAACCACAACAACAACAACAACAACAGCAGCAGCACAGACGTTCATCGTCCGTAAAGCAACAACAACAACAACAAGCGACACACAAAGCCGAAAAGACGATTTGTTTGTCATCGAAACACCACCCGGAGAGACCTTGGACTCGCGATCATGAACTACTAGTGAACAATCACCCAATTTAAAAAAAAAAATCATCATTTTTTCCTTTTTCGTTGCGGAAACACGATTAACGATCGTCTGCCCGTGTCAACCCATTTGTCATCGGTTCAATTCGAAGATTTTCGATTATCGTTTTTCCATTTTGCAAAATGCTCAATCTCGAAATGAAGCAAACATTCGGAATGCTCATTGCGTCCGTAGCAAAGATGCACAATGCTTAGGCGCCGAAGAGAATCGAGCAATTTCAACGAGGTTGCCGATTGTCATCGATCTTCTGGCCACCGTCATTAATTGATTATATATCCCGTAACCTCGACATCATCAAACAGTGTCATTGCATCGTCATCAGTCGCCCCATCAACTCTTCGTGCAGCAATCACAGCATCTTGTGAATGATATTTACGTTCAGCAGTCAATCAACAGTTCGATTTTGAGGTATGTCCCGATTTGCCTGAGCGGCGGCCGCAGATGTGTCGTTTGTTTGAATTGTTAGTTCTACTTTTGTATGGTAGTGCATTTGCGAGAGTTTCTCGAGTTGTTTGAACATTTGAGTGGAATTGGCTGGTGTTATTTTTGTTGTTGTTAAAAAAAATGGAAATTGCGTAGTTTTGATCGTATTCGTAGAATCGTTGAGAGAATGTCGACTTTGGATAAAAGAAACGATTGACAACGTGCACAAATATTCTGCAAACTGAACATATTTCCATCGTTCAATCTCCTCGTACCTTCCGTCATCCAACAAATTCACATGTCGCATCGCATGCGTTGATTTGACCTTTTCCAAAATTCGAAATTCGCAACAAGATTTTTGTGCGCGTAGTCGTCGTTTTGTGGTTTTTTTTTTGTTTTACATTTGTTTGATTTTGAAACGAAAATTTAGAGAGAAAAAAACGCATTAATTGTTTTTAATGAAATTTCTTCTAAAAGAAAAACAAGAGAGCAACAAAGACAAGAAAAAAAATTAAAATTTTTCCTTTTTTCTCTTCTTCATTCCAATTCGTCCGTTTGCCGGATCGGATGACATCTGCACATACACAACGTGTAGCCATTATGAAGTATCCTCAACTAGTATCGGCCCGATGTGTTAGTGCCATATCTGATTGGTTAGTAACACAATTGGAACAATTAGGAGTTGATGCATCACTTGTTTATTCAAGACTACTACTTTCACTTCTGCATACGCCATTGCAAATAAATGCATTAGATCTCGCCGAAATATCTGACATCAAGGTTCATATTCACATTTTTATAAATTAATTTTTCTTATTTTTTTTTCTTTGAAATATTTTTCGAGCCGAAAAAAAAGACAAACAAAAAAATTAAGAAAAAATTTGGTAGATTTTGCTATGCAACAGAAAAGTATACTTTATGCAATTGAAATTATCGGATTCAGCCAGGTCCGTGATGATGAAGGAGAGGGAGGCTTTCCGAAATCGAACCTCATTTTAGCCTTCGCAAACGCTCCGAAAAGTGATTAACATTCATGAATCGACCCATTTGACTTACACATGACAATGCAGCCCCGTCCGAGCCCTCTCCCAGTTTGACATTTTGCGATAAGAAAATTTCATCTGTTTGAAATTCTTGTGAAGTCATCGATCGAAGGTCGAATCTCAAATCGTCAGTTCGACATTTTCTGACCCTTTGACTGGCACAGAGTTTGTTTAACGTTTGCGTTTGGAAAAGTCCAAATTTGTTGATGACGCATAACATCCGATAGCTCTGACATTCGAATGCCAAATATTGCTGATCGCTCGAATCGAATTCGTATCGTCATAAAGTATACTTCCAGTCGTTCATGCACATGCGGAGTAGCACGTGGCCCTGAAAGTGGGCGAAGTCGATGTGGAGGACTAACCGATCGAGTTCTTTTTGGTTTCACAGGTTAGCAGCGCGACCGGACGCAAAGGCAATTATCGTCGTTTTTCGGCAGCCGATACCGAAGCAGTGAAACGCATTGCAGCCATTGACAGTCTCTTAGAGGCCGTCTCATCCGATCAACAGTTATCCAAGATTGAGACTTTGATCGACGAATTGTCGCAGAAACTTCGTGAAATTGAAAAGCAAAATAGTGGTGAGGACTTTATCGTTATCGATTCGGAACCAGCCGAAAATGGCGAGCAAAATGCGGTAAACAAAACACCAGTGCCGGAGGATCCAGCCAAACGTTACTATCAAGCCTTCCCAGCTTTGTCCAAAGAGGCCACCGTTGATTCAGACTTGTCGGGCGCAACACGCAAAGTATCAAAATCACTGGCGTGGCCAGCGGCATCAAACAGTCAGAATACGTCTGAAGCAGAAACTGGAACGAGCAGCAATTGCTCGAGCAGCACTCAATCGATTGGCATCAAGAAGAAATCGAAACGTCGTCGCGGTGGCAATCAGGCAACGACCACAGTTGCTCCCGTAGCACCAGTCAGTAGCAAACCGGAGAATAATCGCAATCATCGTTCAGGCGGTCACAAAGAGAAGAAGACGGCTGCATCGATTTGGGATACAGATTTTGAAGGCGCTTGGGAAATGGGTCCAGATTTGATTCGTGAATTCGTGATGAAGCAGAATCAACGCAATCGCAGTATCTCCGAAAGTGATGCCCGGAAGTTCGTTGATGTTTCAACGGCCATGTCGAATGAGGATAACAAAATGCGCGGCGCCAAAGCTGATTTGAGTGAGGACAAGTTGATGGAAATGGCAGTGGCTGCGACTGCATCGGTGTTTAAGCAACAGTATCCAGCCCAACCAAGGGCGGAAGTCAACAAACCGATGGCCGAACAGCACCACATCCTGAACGACACCAGCATTCTGATGGTTGGCAACAGTATCATGAGGCCGGAAGGCTATGCAACGCCAGACACACTGACTGGGACGAACGAAGCGAATGCAATGCAGCCACCACGTCGCCTTTATGAGCGTGAAGTGTCCAACGAGTCGCTGAATGTTGTCACTGGCTACGAAGGGACCTTTAACGATGTGGATCGCGATGAAACCGACAACTTGGCTGCCTTCGAGGCTAAGTTCAATCCCAGCGTCGAGGCGCTTTGGAATGATGCCAAGGATGAACATGAAATCATCGCGGCCCCGGTTAATCAAACGGCTGCTGGACCCTCGATGGTTGGCAATGGCATGGAGTCCTTCTGGATGAACTATTACAAGCATCATTACAATCAGAACGAGAGCCAGTCATTGATTCTACCATCGGCATTAGCTCCACCTCCAGCATCACTGTCGGTTCCTTTTGAACTCAACGCGATGGCCGCCCAACACTCAAGCTCATCCAATTTGAAGCAGTTTTTCAACGGCAACGAGCCCAAATCACTTGATGCCAATCTCGCTCTGTTCAACGCGCCAGCTAATGTATCGAATGCTACGATCAGTGGCGGAGGCATGAATTTGACGTCTTCGATTTGGTCGGACAACGTAAACAATAACGAGGATGATGTGAGCTTCTATGCAAACGCTGGTCTTTGGGAGAAACGCTTGGGAAATAAGGTTGAGCAATCATCCAAGGTGAGTCTCGTTTCAACGCCAGTGATGGCTCCCTTCGCTACCTTCAATTCATTCAATGGCTTTGTCTCGTTTTCAGATGAAATTGGTGAACAAACAAATCGCTGAAACAATCGATTTCAATGATTTCACCGCTTGCGGTGCCTCGTCGATTGATTCAATGGATTCGACGGCATTTGAAAAATCAAGTTTCTCAAAATGGTCAGACGGTTCGTTTGAGATGCCATTCATTCCATCGTCCAAGTCCAATGCCAGCACGGTGATGGTGATGCCAATCGGAAACGATAGGAGACAAAAGGATCTCCCGGAAAACTCGTATTCATTCTACGATGCCAGGGCGATGCAGGTGGTGAGCAGTGGATCAGCCAACGGAAATGTAGCTCAGCAGAATCAAGCGTTCAACCAAATGAATACCAAAGGTAAGGATAGTCGGGCTTAGACACGACATTTGAAAACTAACAATCTGTTCTTTCAGTAGAAACGGCATTGCCCCGGAAACCGGTATCCCTCGCCAACCATTCACAGTTTAGTGGGTTCAAAGAGGTGCTGCCATCTTCGAGCTCATCCTTGTCAACGTCTTCATCGGCGTCCTCCTCAGCAATGTCCAAAGCACAATCCTCAGCAGCCGCTCCAAAATCCCACACGTTCGACGAGACTCCAACCGAAGAAGAGAACCTCCTGACCTCCGAACGAACCCACTTTCGACCGATCAAGCAGACCTACAAAGACGGTCACATATTCGAAATTTCGAACGAACTGGACCAAATCGACTACCATCGATCGGCCAGTGGTACTCTGTACTTGGACTCTGAGGTCTACCGCGAATATCATTTGGACGATGAAACCCTGAATGGCGCTAGTGGTCTCACTTCAACATCCGCCGCACAGGCCAATCCAAAACGCAACACGGGATTCGTGCTGAAATATTGTGTTCGACAAAATGAGAAATGCTGCCAAACGGATGAGGTGCCACCGGAATCGAATGCCCAGCAGGGGCGTGTAATAGCCGCCACAAAGACCAATGCAATGGAAATCTATCGTTCGGTGTTTGGCGCTGATGTCGAAATGGATGATGGTGTTAACCAGCGCGACAACCTCAAGACGTTCCAGATGGGCCTCAAGGACAAGTCATTCGACGAAGTGAACAAGCACTTGGACATCAGCGGCTGGAAAGTGGCGGAGACTTGCAAAAAGTGCCACAGCAATAACAACAACGATAACAACAACAGCTTGCACGCCCTTTGGGAGCATTGTAATGCATGCGCGAAGGCAGATGTTGCCTCGTTGCCGGCCAATCGGTTGATGAAAGACGAGTTGAGTGCTGACGGAGATGAAATCATGTCCGATCTCAAGTATCTGCAGAATTTGTACATTGGCAGCGATTGGGAAGACGACGATGATGAAATGGGAAATGTAAGAGGTACCGGAGATGGCGACGTTGAAGACGGGGATGGTCTCTTGCAGCCGCTCGAAGCAAACGCTGTGACGCAAACGTTGATCAATGTGGACGACGGCGATGGATACATTGACGAGCAGTCCAATCACATTTATTGCAACGTGAATAAGCTGATTTCGGATTTGTTGCAGCCGGAGAAGGCTCAGACGATGGTTCAAGCCGTTGGTGAAAAGTGCAATGGCCAACGGGAACAATTGTCTGGCATGGACAAGAGCCTGGGAAGGATTTTGGAAAATTCAGCCAAAGAACCGGCCCCGACACAATCCTCGGCATTTGCAAGTGCCACCAATGACAACAACAACAACAACAATTTCGCGGATGGTATTTGGAGCAACAGCAACAACAATATTTGGCACAAGGACACTGCACTCACTTCGGACAATGGCATCATTAAGATCAACGAAAATCCGTCAAACAACTGGGAACATTCGAACCTCGAGAAGATTTGGAACGAGCAGCAAGCGACTGATGTGGCTGACGGTGGAGCGTCGAGTGGAAAATCAACGGTAAATTCAAATCATTCAAGGATTGTTGAAAAGATTTCCGCCGATGTGAATGCAATCGCACAACAAACGCTCATCGATTCGATTAACAACAAAATGAACTCAGCTCTTCATTCGGACCCACGCATTGATGGCCAAGATCGGCGAACGGCGATCATAAAAAATCGCTTCGATCGCAAACGACGACATTCAGCCACCTCACAAAACATTCTCGATCACTTCAATTACACGCTGGCCAATCTCGGTGGTGGTGGCGGCGCTGCTCGCGATGCCATCGACTCAAAGAAATTGCTGACCAAAACTGGCTACGATCTGCTCGGACTGGACGACGACATCTTGGAAACCGAAGGCGACATCACCACAATAATCACGTGCAAATACTGGGCAACCGATTCTCTATACCTCACCTCTACTCTGGCTATCGGCAACGGCAATCAAACCCACGGCGAATTCGACCCGGAACAACTGGACATCGGCATGAATGCAGCAATGGTGCATCCATCAACACTTTTGAAACATGTCGCCGCGATGGTGGCTCGACCATTGACTCGCTAAATTTTCGTTAATGTTTTTCGTTTTTCATTTTTCTTTCTTTTTTTTTCTTTTTGTCTCTCTTTTTAAATTGTTATCGTCATTGTCCAGTTTGATTTTACGTTCATTTTGTTCATGCATTCAACGCGTTCATTTCCTTCTCTTTCTTTTGAAAACATTCGAAAATTCGCGTTCTCGTCAATTGTCGTCCACCATTGCATTCAGCCCGCAAGAGCAAACCCGCAAACGGAAAGGAACAGATACTGTAATCAGTGCTGTCATAACGGTCACTTGGAGCATTCGACTTTATTTTTGCCCCGCAAAAGGAATACTTTCAGAGAGTTAAAGTAGGATTAAACGTATCATTTTTAAGTAGACCGTTATGAACGAGAACGAAGTAGCGGGTTGCATATAACGGCATCATTTAGTTAGAATTGGTTCAAGCCGTCGGCCTGTTGGCGGCAACTGGTCAAAATCCCGTTCAAAATCGCTCAACAGGACCGACGATGCCTGCCAATTTTTTTTTCTCTTTTCCGCTTTCATCAAATTATTTTCACTTTCCTTTGAATGAATTGATAACTTTATGAACGAAACAAAAAAAAAAAAAACAAAAAAAATTAGAATAATCTACAAAAAAAAAAAACCCTTATATAATTTTCATCAATCGAGTATTCGGGACTAGAGTGAGAGTGTTCCATTTGCTTGGCTCATTTTCATACAACGTTTTTTGTCTGTTCAGAAATGGTCATCAGAAGTCACAGAGAATCATCCAATTTCCGTTTGTTTTCGCGTTAAAGCATTTAGTTTAAGTGAAAATTTCAAGCAACGTGTAAATACAAGAGGAACGTTTAATAAAATTCAGTTTTCAATAAGAATGATGAGAATCACCGGACGATTCCGCCTGTAAGGCGTCCTCAATAAAACGATAATTCGTCTGAAATGAGGGGAAATGTAAAATTTTTTCTCCAAAACACCGAAGTTGTGCTTACAAATCAAATAGCCGAAGATAAACGTAAATTTATGATTGATGAATGATGAGAATTAATTTAGTTATCATTTAATGAAAAAAAAAAAAACGATAAATTTAATTAAATTTAGAATTATTCGTAACAGACAGTTTGGGTCTGAAGATGCTAGGATTTTTCGTATAATTTCGGAATGACAAAAGATTTAAATATTCAAGCGAAAGCAAAATGAAGAAAAAAAAGAAAAAGAAAAATTCAAAAATAAGAAAACATTCCATTTGGAAATCGTGAATTAGAATTTTCGGAACAAATTTTAGCGAGTTTTTTCCTTTCGCAAAAATTTTGATGAAAAAAAAATCAGGCAAGAAAAACTTTTCGAAATTTTTTACCAAACATTTTTCCATGGAATTCGAACCGAACCGAAAAGAACCTTTGAAAAAAATGAAAAAAAGCTAATTTACGGAAACAGGAAAACGTAGATGCACTTTGTATAAGAACACAACACGAATCGGCTCATATAAAAAAAAAATTGTTTTTCCTATCCTTTTATAATCAAAAATGCATCTGCAGATCAGACTCTCGAGAGGCCAAGATACCAGTTCTTCTCGGTCCTCTCGACATCTACAGATCAAATTGCTGAATATTTGTCCATCATCAAAAAAATCAAGAGCTAAATGAAATTCTTGTTTTGTTTTAAATATTTCCAACTAAATATACTTCTTTCTGTTGAATTTCACAGAAACTTTATCTCGAAAAGGCAATTCGCAGTTTTATCACCAAATCTTTTTTTTTTCACAAAAAAAAAGAGAAGTCTTTTCTTAAACTATTTATTTGAAAAAAGGAAAAAAAATTTCAAGACGGCATTCACGCTGACTGAGCGATTGCACTCTAAAGCAGAAACGAGAAAGCGATTCAAATAAGTTCGCGCTGCGCCACCATTCGCGAAATCACGAAAATATTTTTTTTTATTGATTCAAGATCGACACACTTGATTTTCACAAGAGATAAAAATTGACGAAAGAATAAGAAATAAATCGATTTTCAAACCAAATCCAATGAAGCCTCACAACGGCAATGCAGCTCAGTCGGCCTAGTTGAGTTTCTCTGAATGTCGACCAATGCGGTTTTGGACGGTAACGGATTATATGTT
>JANSTV010051282.1:0-17419 GCA_027564135.1 Lestremia cinerea
ATGAGAGAGTCGGCAATGAGAGAGTCTGCTATGGGAGTGTGACAGCCATAGCACGCCAGTGTCGCTCATCGAGGCACTGTTCTTACACGAGTATTGGTGTTGTCAATGTTTGTCATATTTTTTTTTATTGTAAATCGGGCGATTATTAATAGGAATATATATATTATTTTGTTCATTCGGTGAGACCAGCAACAGAAAATAGGAAGTATTGAAAAATTGACGGACCATGTGAAGTGTCAAAACAAAATAAGAATTTTGGATTTTTCTTTAGTTCGGATATTGGTCTGTCATCATCAATATCACAACTTTACGTTTGTTTCCTTCTTTTCGATACGGCTGCATTCGTTCCGGAACAGCCAAAGTGTTTTTGTTTTCATTTTTTCCCCCATTGTAATAACATTTGTTGGTCGACCAGTGTAACAAAAATGGCTGACAATGACAGTTTAATGCAAAACAATAATTCGCACAGTGAAGATTCAGAAACGGAATTGAATTGTCGGTCGGTGCCGGAATTGAAGGGGTATTTGAGCAAATGGACGAATTACATACACGGGTGGCAACCTCGTTTTATTGTTTTGAAAGATACCACATTGTCATACTACAAAAGGTGAGCTGATACGGAACAAAACAGAGAGTTTCTGAGGGCATGTGTGTTCGTGATAGAAGGCGCACTAAACACGACTTTTTCCGAATCGCATTTGAATGATAACACCACGCATTATTTGATATTGAATTGCAGTGAATTTGACAGCGATTTTGGATGTCGGGGCGCCATAAGCCTCCACAAAGCAACGATCAAAGTAAGTCATTTATCTTATACGATAAAAACACCAAAACATTGCTGATTGTCATGAATCACCTAACCGGGTTGGTCTCTCCATCAGAGCCACGAGTTTGACGAATGCCGATTTGATGTTTCGGTCAACAATTGCGTGTGGTACCTGCGAGCGGAAACCCCAGAGGACAAAACACATTGGATCGATGTCCTGCAATCGTATAAGGTATGTTCGTGAAAGGTCAATCATTATTCCAGTATTAACATTGGTTTTCTTGCAGCCACCATCAGGCAAAGGAAGTATTACAGTTGAAACGACGAGGGATACTATTCCACTAATTCGTCATGGCAGTACGGTTTCCCTACAGTCGAATTCACTGTCCACGGCCAGCAGCGGAAGTATTAAGCTTACGAATCGTAGTCTTCGGGAAAAGGTTAATGAAATTGATACATTCAAAGACATTTTGTTCGGACAAATTGACACACTGCAACGGTAATCTTTCCGTGTGAGAGAATGAGAAAGAGAATAATTTATAATGTTCTTTTGATTGGTTTCAGATATTTTGATGCTTGCGCTGAGGTAAACCAAAACGACAAAACACCGTTGGATCTCGGAGATGGTCTCAAACCCATTGATTTCAAAGTAAACCATTCTTCAGTCACTAGCGGCTCCATCGATTTCATTTTTTCAAAATTTTAGGGTGAATCAATCACATTCCGTGCTACCTCAAATGGCGTTCTCTCCACGCTGAACCACTGTTTGGACATTATCAACCAACGAGACGATTGTTGGAAGAAAAAATTGGACGCTGAAACTGAGAGAAGGCGCAAATCAGATGATTTATACAAGTAAGCCTTGGTGTGCGAATTACCCTCGTGTCAATGACCATTTTTTTTTGCTCATTCTGTAGGAAATACAAGGATGAGTTGGATCGAGTGAAGAATTCATCATTCTTTGGACCAGATTTAGAGGTATGAACCAGCCATTCATATTGAATATTTTGAGAGCTCTTGTAGTTCAGAACTAAATTTGATCAATTTGAAATATGATATCACCAACTGACGATGCACATCTTTTTCATAAATAATTGACTATTAAAATTTATTTGATTGAAAGCAATCAAAAGGTTTGCCCCCATCGACAGATTGAAACCGAAACTAGAATTAAATGTTGGCAATGATTTTCTGAGGTTTATCATCCTTTGATTTCGAAATCTTTAGCATTTTTTCCTCGATAAAAAGCATCGATTCGACACGCATCACAAATGCTGAACAGCTATCTTTCAAGAACTCTAGCAAATGTTTCTAGGCAACGTTACAGTCGAAGCGTCACCAAAAAATCTATTCAGAAATTTTCTAGCCAAGACAATTGGTATGCACTGCTTCGTGACCTCTGGTCAACCAAGTCGATTAACAATTCAAGCCACTCAATCGATTCGAATGTAGTTCAATGTCATAGGCGCGAGTCCACCGTTCGTGTGCAAGTGGTTTTCTGCGTTTTTGTCATGCGGCGACCGCAATCAACGCTTAACGTTCGCAAATTCACATTGCAAAATTCTTTGTCATGTGCTATAGCTTTCGCAATCGCGTCGTCCAATGTTCATATTGATTTCATTTGGTTTTTCTTTTCGTCAACGTCAAATTGCATTTTAATTGCGCATTGCGCTTGCAATATTAATATTTTCGGATTTCAGATTGGTTCAATTGGGCTGACGAAGGATTAACCTTCAATATTCAAACTGAGAGTTATCAGTGAAATATCCATATGTCTGTCTAATAACCAAATGACCCATCCACTTGGCCGCACGAAATCATGAGATAACTCGCGTTGAGTTGCAACGCCTCAATGTCGATTTGGCAATTCGTACACCTTCGAAAAAATCTGTTGATTGATAATTCATAAAATTGAGGAGTCGATCAAAATATTCGACCAATAAAGCGCCCGATCACCAATGCAATGGCTATTTCAAGCCATTCATGATGGTCATTCATTGCATTGTAATGCGATTATATAATAATCACTGGGTCAAATACGGAACAGGCGATCAAAGAAAACGAGCAAAATGAAAAAAAAATTCGTTAAACTGCGAAATTACACAAAACATAATTACGTAAATGGAATACACAGAGACCCCGAAAATTGATATGACGAACGACGACCAACTATAAAAAGATCACACACTGACAATGCACCAACATCATCACGATGCACGTCCATAGTCAATCAGGTGATCGATGTCCAGGCACCATGACCGACGTCTGACGAGAAATTCAATATGACAAGACGTCAACAATAGCAGCACCTCGACTCAACTCGATGCTCATTATCAGCATTGGTCAT
The DNA here is from genome assembly GCA_027564135.1 of Lestremia cinerea. Classification (NCBI taxonomy): domain Eukaryota; kingdom Metazoa; phylum Arthropoda; class Insecta; order Diptera; family Cecidomyiidae; genus Lestremia; species Lestremia cinerea. Next base: position 3,117 of record JANSTV010051282.1, read on the forward strand.
GCGATGATCTTGACGACGTTTACAACGCATACCTCTTCAACGATGACAACGACCACAACCAAAACACCGTAATTCCAAAACATTTTCGTATTTCATCGTGTTGAAATTGAACATTATAATATTCAACTTGATTGCTTCGTCTCTTTTCGATTCGATTTTCGTATGCTATCAAATGCATTGGAAAAAAAAATTATTTTTGTTCAAATATTTTGTTGTTATTTTTGCAATCGGCCCGAACCGAAAATAACACAAACAAAACGGAAAGCAGACCAAGAAAAAAAGTGAAAGTGCGATAAAAGCCACTTATCACTGGTCTATTCTTTTTCACGGCAAAGAACGCACTAATTCAACGGACAAACAATACATTTGATTTGAGCATGTCGAGTGTATTCCGTTGAGGTTCTTATTGAATTAATCAAATTGATGATCAAATCAAGTTTCTCGACTGCGAATTGATTTGGCTAAATGGTTTTTAGACCGAAAATGCCATAGCATGAATTAACAAGTGCTAATGCCTTCAGCGATCAGCCATTCACACCAATTAAAGTGCCCGTCGATTCGATTAATTAAATGACGTTGATGATGGTATATGAGAATGATATCTCAATTGAACTTATAAAAGAATCGATGCAATCCAAATCAAAGATGTCATCTGGCTAATTGAATTTGAGAGTCATATTAATTAAGTCGCTTATTATCAAGATTATCAGTGATGGCAAATCTTATTGTGATTTTTTGGTTTTTGCGCTGATCTGCCCATTTAGGGACACTGTTTTACATCAAGATTTCAAAAATCAAAATTTCTGTCAAAAAATGTCGTTTTTTGCGGTTATCGAATATGGACGAGAGGTCATGACTTCAGAGTGGAATAATGTCAGTTTGGCAAGTGTTCCACCTGTGGCATATGTCAGCGATTGGAAAGGGGCAAAATCAACAGAAAACCGTGTTGAAGGATTTCGTTCAACTCACTTTTGGATGAATGATTGAAAAAACATTTATTTACCAAACATCCATTTGGGAGGAAGACACCAAAGGACAGCAAAAGAAAAAACAACAACGTACACATCGTCGCACATGCATGAGCACACCCGCACAGAGACGAACACGTACACGTGCATCTTTGTGTTTGAACGACATCAACAATGCCATCCATATGTGTCTCAACGGCGTGGTTCCACAACGCCACGAAAAAATGTTGTATGGTGTACACCAGACCATGGCTGAGTAATCCAACCAGTTGCCACAGCTAAACCGTGTGATTGGTGTAATTCAGTCACGAATAGAGCTTCGTTGGAAACAGACTAAAATAAAATGTTCATTTAATTACCAATTTGCAAATAATTCGAGAATTTCGAATATTTGTTTTCGATTTCGTTACATTTGATTTCGTTCGTCAATCGAGTGTTTGAGTTTTGCGTCAGTGCGGCAGCGCGCTAGCTGTGTGATTTTGTGTGTAAATTTCAAATCAGTTGATTTAACGCATTTTCGTTGAAGTGAAAATGCCGTCAACAGTGGCTTTGATTTACAAAAGTTTTAAAAACCGATTTGTGAGTAAATTTTCGGCCCAAATATTGTTGTGATTGTTGTGAATGGCCGAGTTGGTTGATCCGTAATTGACGTGATTGCACGACTAAGCAAAATTTCAATGCTCATGTTGTTTCATCGTTTTGTATATCATTGATTGAAGCGCTACCATCAATGTGGAACTGATGTGAATCAGCTCGTCAACGAGATATCGATTCACAAATAATAACTTTCTTCCGGTGTTTTGATGAACAGTTTTCCGCTTTATTCTGCACACAGCTTCAAAAGCATACGAATGCTGTCGTTGACATTCAATCACAGCATCCCATAGATTGGACGATTTTTATCGCACCATCCGTCACAAACTCTGTTCATTTGCATGTAATTTCACATTTAATCAATTCACAAATCGACGGTCGAATGTTAATTTCGATCCCGTCAAATGATCTATTGTGTCGGCTAGAATATTCAGCTGAACGAATGGTCAATAGTAATTAGTGGACAGCCGAAGCAGTGTCTGTTATTTCGCTTAGATTCTATGGTAAACAAGTTGTTCTGAAGAATATTTCCTTTCAATTATTTACCGTTGATTCGGTTTGTTTCGGACGACCGCCACAACAACACCATTATCGTTTCGGATTTCCCATTCGGCAATTATTCAATCAGTCGTTCTAGTGTGTCTGTAGTACTTTGTCATTTAGACAACAACTGCTCCGGTGTCAGTTTCGATGAATAGACCTTCCCCTTTCCATCTTTCAACTTAATTTCAAATCTATTCAGCTCGTCAACCCTCATTGAGCCCGATGGGCGGTGAATTACTAGAACGATCTATCCTTTATCATTTTGTTGATTTTCCCTCGTTTCCTTTTTCTTCCATTTGGTATGCTTGATTCATCCTTTCTATCCTGGATGTTGACGACTAACAGGAGGGACCACATTCTACACTTCCTGAAGACGAGTTTTTCGATGCCGTTGAATCGGGCTTGGATAAAATTGAAGAAGACCGACAGTTGAGAGTTCGACTAAAGCTTCAATCGCAACAGGTGAGTTTCTTCCTTTGATTTCTAACTATCGTATCGACGAAAAATTTGCCAGGCGGTGCTAAGCCGAATCATCGACCAAAAATGCTGAAATATTTTAAATGGACATCGTGTGAAACAACGTTATGTAAGACAAAAACTGAAGCAAAAGGAAAAGATTTTTGTTTTCAAGCGATTGCGACTCGATTCCATTGAAAGAAACATCAAAACGATAAACACAGTTCGATACATTCAACATCTTAGCGTATTTCATGCATTGGCATTGGTCATACCATCAAAGCAGACATTGAACGTGTTTCATATTTTGATACGAATGTGATATAATATTGTATTGATGTGTGTTTGCGGTCAAGCCGCTCGAGCAAATTTTTTGGCCATCGTCGTTCACATCAAGTCATTCCCATTTGTTGAAAGATGGCTCAATATTCGAAACATCAGAGTGTTCAATAGCGAAGTTCATCATTTCGGCGTCAGCTATTTGTTTTTTCCTTCTTCTCTTCTCCTCTCTTTTTTTGTTTTCGTTAAAATTCATTTTTATCAAAACTAGGTTAATCAAAATTTAATATCACGACGGCTAACGCAATAATTTATTCAAACTGCTGGCAAATTTCATGTATGACTTAACCTATACAGAGTAATGGGTGCGTGTGAGTGCGCGTCTGGAATTTTTCGATAAACGATATTTCATTTCATTGTCTTTCGGCAAAAATAGTTGTACATATATTGATATATACATATACATATCAAGTAGATTGTCGTTGCAATGAATATCTGTCAAATCAGACCTTGCTCAATCCAAGAGACAACTGTGATTAATAATAAATTCTTCTGCATTGAATTTCAGTCACAGATCAGTACGACCAGTTCCATATCGAAAAATGATGCAGACGATGCCAGTGCTGTAGTTGCCCAAGAGGAATTCGGAACTGGCACTGGTGCCGAATTGCATCGTCTCTGGCCACAGATAGATGGCACATGTACGGAACAACTACATTATGCCCGACAAGGTGTTGGTGAAGGCGGCAATGGATGGCAGTTATTTGCCGATGAAGGTGAAATGAAAATGTATCGACGGGAACAGGAAATCGATGGCATGGTCGTGGATCCATTGAAAGCATGCCATGTGGTTAAGGGTGTTACCGCACGTGAAATGTGTCATTATTTTTTCATGCCGGAATATCGAAATGATTGGGAAAGTAAGTCGATGATAGACATATACAATCAACAAAGAAGCTCATTAAATTTCCTGGTTGATTTTCATTTTAGCAACGCTGGAGGATATGACAATACTAGAACAAGTGTCACCGGATACTATCGTATTCCTGCAGACCCACAAACGGATATGGCCGGCTAGTCAGCGTGACGCGCTATTTTGGTCGCACATGAAGCACGTCACCGATAGCGATAAAGACAAAGAGGCCAGAGATGAATGGTTGGTTTGCAATCACTCTATTGAACATGAAGACTATCCAGTGAGTTCCATTCACCCGGGCAATTGACCTTCAATATTCTAACTTTGCATTTCTTTTTTATTCCCAGCCCGCGAACGTAGGCAAATGTGTACGAATATTTTTGACTGTGGTCTTGTATTGTCAAACGTATGTGGATTCTAGTCAGAAGGGTAACCTTAGTCGAGATGATTTGACATGTAAAATAACTTATTGTTCAGTTGGTGAGTGCTTCGCCGTTGAAAAAACTCGGATATCAAAACTTACCAATACATTTTCTTTTGCAGTAAATCCTGGTGGCTGGGCCCCTGCATCAGTTCTTCGTGCTGTTTACAAGCGGGAGTATCCAAAGTTCCTCAAACGTTTTACCGATTACGTTGTTGACCAATGTAAAAATAAACCAATTATGTTTTAAACTATTGATATTGAGTCGCGATCTGGGATAAACAAATAGTCTACTATTGATATTTCTCGAACGAAGGGAATCGATTTGAAATGGATAGTTTATCAGACAATTTGTCGGCTGAATTTCCGATCAAAAACCCTCTGAAAATGTTGGAACAATTTCTTAACAAATAAATTAGCATTAAGTTCAATAAAATTTTATACGAATGAAGCTGATGAAAAATTTAAAATTTGCGAGAACGCTATAGCTATATCGTTTTTTCGTGATTCAAATGATATTTTTCTACAAACACCATCAAATCATTTTATTCCAAACCGACAAATAAACCAAAAAAAAAAAAACAAAGTCAGAAGAATGCTTTATTGCAAACGAAATGTTTGAAGTCTGTGTTAAGTTCAACAGAAAAGAAATCTCCCATTCTTGTTTTAGTTTCTCAGTCTATCTGTCCAGTTCCATTCTTTTGAATAAACTGCATTTTTCGCTTTTGATGTATTTATTGTACATATTTTTAGGGGCCTGTGAATGTCAGTCAATTCATTGTCAAAAAATAAAACGAAGCAAAAATATAGGAATCGATTCACTCTGATCAATTTGATCTATTTTGTACTGAAATATATATTATTGGGATATATATATATTTGGGATATTTTGCTTATGCGGTGCGAAAGAGTTTTCTTCTGAAATCGAGATAATAGAATTATCACTTTGTGTTCTTTTGAATATGAAAAGAAACCGAATCCAATATGTTTGAAAATATTTGCAAAATGGAACAACAACGAATAAAGAGAACGTCAGATACATTTGAGAAGATTTCGACCTTTCTCCATGGCATTCTACGATCCAAGAGGATTTGTTTCAATTTTGAGATGAGCCGCTATCCATCTTGGAAGACCGTCTTGCGCTTGTCAGCAACCACATATGCAACCGCGATATTTTGCCGCCAAACCAAGCGAACATCCAACAACTCCACAGAAACGTATTGCCATAATACATTTTACGTAATACGTAATTGATTGTTTTGACATTTCAAACGCTTCACATATTTACCATTTCAATAATTGTTAGTGCTGTTTACCAACACTGAATAGCGTCCGAAAGATATTTTTTGTTCAAAATTCATCAGAATAAAACGTCGAATATCATAAAGTGCATTTAGAAAATGGGTGGATGCCGTTGTACATTTCGAGATTGTAAAAATAATACGGTCATTGCACCCGGCATGCATTTCTTTCATTTTCCATTTAAAGATATCGAACGATGCAAGAAATGGGCTTTGCACTCCGGAAAATTAGAATTCTTGCAGTTGCCCAAGAACAAGCTGCGGAATAAAGTTGTTTGTGAGGAGCATTTCCACGATAATTGCTTCATGAACTACAAGAAGGAGCGGTTGATTAAAACGGCCGTTCCGACGTTGCACAAAACGTCCAATGGTGATGTAATGGACTACGAATATGATGACAGTGCCACCGAAAAGATCGAATATCCTGTCAAGGAGAATGAAGAATTGGAGATTGCCATTACTTTGCCGACCGAGACTCTATCGTACAACAACAGACAGCATATAACGAATGTGCCACCAGAGATTTCAGTGGAGCATACCGATGTCGGCATGATGATCGAACTGGAGCCGGCAAGCGATTTGGTCGTTGAGAACTTCACACTCACCGAGCCGAAGGTGTTGAACACATTGATATCTGAAAACACAATACATTTTGGCAAATTCGAATTGACTCCGTTGCGAACGCACATAATCAAGCGGCGTGAGGTGGTGAACGGCTTGCAAGCCAAAAAATCAAAAACCGAGCAAGTGTACGATATTGTTGGCCAGTCGAAAACGGTCATTTCGGGAGAAGTGGTTGAAACTTTGAACATCGAAATCGAGGACCCACCTGTCGATGCTAAGCCACAGGCCATCGGCAACAAGCGAGTGTACAAAAGAAAAATTAACGAAATTGTGGAAGACAAAGAGAAACACTTGAAGAAAGTCCAAATCAGCACTCATCAAACCTCGACGGTTACTGTGGGAGACAATGAAGGTGAGCCAGTGTCCAAAGCTGTATTCAAACCGACGCCCGCTGAAAAATCGAGATATCGAGGGGATATTGTCAAGTTGAAGGACGATTTCGTGGAAGTGCCGCCTAAACTCAGGGTTAGAGAGGGGGAATCGAGTGCAGTGCCGAAGCCACTGGTTAAGGATCCAGACACAATTGACAAGGCCTTGTACCTGCAAACGATGTCTGATCACAGAAATCAAATAGAAGAACTGAAGAAAATGCTCTCCGAAAAACTAACAAAGGATGAAAGTCAATCATCTGCGGTGCCAACATCATCGTCGTCAGCTGTGCGACAAGTCAAAATCGAAAAAGGACCGCAGCTTACGAAGATTCAATTGTTCAATGGCATTCGGAAGTATCTGAACCCGACAATGGTCGCATTGCTACGGATGGAAATGTTTGGTGGACCAGAACGACCGTATCGACCAGATGAGAAACAATTTTCCAAAGAATTGCTCAATTTGAATGAAAACGTATACGATTACATGAAGGACGAATGGCGTTTTCGTTTGCCACCCAAGTCGGATGTGGAGGCCTGGCTCAAGGAACAGGACGATGATGAGACATGGGAAATATGTTAATATCACTCTTTTCTTCTCAGTTTGATTCCTCATCATTTTGTGGAATGGATTTTGTTCGAGATAAAATTACTTTTCTTAGAATGTTTCCTTAGCCACATGTTTTGAGTCAGAATGAAAATGAATAAAACGAATTGTCTTTTTAAAATAATTTTTAATTGGTTATGGCTAGGTGCGTCTAACACGGATGCTTAATGGGTTTGTTCATTTTTCTCCGACAATACTTGATCACATCGTGAACATACGGCAATCCCAACTGGAAGAGCAAACCTTCTACATCGGGGACAAAGATTGCTGTCGATGGCAGATGTCGAAATGCTTATTCCGTTTTCAATTGATTCGACTAGTTTAATAGCCTGAGTTTCCAGAATTTCACATAGCTCCGAATTGTCATGGAATTCGCCGTCACAAGGATGAATACACTGCAATTCCGAAAGAAATTATTGATCACTTATTAAATCTCACATTGAAAATCTATAAATTCTCGTCAAAGCATGCCTGTAACGAGTCCAATGTTTCTTTATCCACAGCGATGGTTGCTTTCAATGTCCAAGTATTAACCCCTTGCGAATGCGCTTTAAAAGCCTTCCGAATGTCAATGGCTCGGCCAATGATCGAATTGACTTGGATGTTTCTCCATTCCTCGGGCACACAAACCGGCGTCTTGTAGAATGGCTCTTTATCTGGAAGGTGAATCGTTTTTGAGATTTGGACTTAGAATGGAATATCGACAAACACAAACCATAATAACTCCAACACTCTTCGACCAAAAATGGGACAACCGGCCACAACGCTTTATTTAGAACCAAAAACGCGCGTATCAAAATTTGCTCAATGCTCTCAAACTGCCTCGCTGGTCCGCAATACAATCGATCTTTGACCAAATGAAAGTACAATAAATTGCTTTCGAACTCGAGAATCTTGGTAAGAGCCCGTTGAATGTCATAGTTTGAATGACACGCTTGCATCTGAAAGGAAACGCTGTAAGTCTACATGTACTTGCGAACGTTCGTCTTGCAAGAAACTCACGTCGGAATCAAATTTTGCCAGCGAGTCCAAGAAGTATTTGTCAAAAACAGTCAAATTCTTCAAATCAATCCGCAAGTCCTTCGTTCTGTGAGTTTTTGAGTCCAAGAACCCAATCAAGAATTTCAATGTTCTTCGGAGCTTGCCAACGTTTTCAGCTGCTTCAATCAAAGCATTCGTTTTCATCGCCACTGAGGCATTCGAACTGGCATTGAATCCGACAAACCATCGCAGGGTGTCAACGCCGTATTTGTCAATAATTTCACTTGGATGAGTCACATTGCCAATAGATTTGGACATCTTTTGACCGCTTTCGTCGACAGCAAAGCCATGCACGAAGAGTTTCCTGTAATTGGAAAAATAAACTCCTTACGGGATCTAGAGAAAGCTATCTGAGCTATACTTGAATGGTGAACGTCCTCGAAGGGCGATGCTAGTCAATAGGGAGGATTGAAACCATCCTGTAAATTGATCGTGTCCTTCCAAATACATATCGGCCACTTTCGGATCGTTCAAAGCATAACTCCATGATATGCCTGAATCAAACCATATGTCCAGAATGTCCTGAAGGAAAATCGAACGATTAATTCTCCGGCGTTCGAACTCAATAAGTTATCTCACTTTTCCTCTTTCAATATCGTCCAACTTCATATTTAGCTCTGCCAAAATTTCCCGCGGAAGTAACTCGTCGTTTTCTTTGGCCCACCAAAAGTCAATATTTCCCTCAGCGTTCGTAAGCGAACACAAATGATTTACTAATTTTTGATTATGAACTATTTCGCCTGTTTTCTTTGAATAGAACACCGGGATGGGGGTACCCCACACTCGTTGGCGAGAAATGCACCAATCGGGACGATTTTGGATGTTCCGCACTAGACTCTTTCGACTGACCTCAGCCGATGACTTGGGATAAAATTCAACATCATCCAGACTTTCAATAGCTTTCTGCTTGAGATTTTCTGTGTTGATGAACCATTGCTGACTTGCCCGAATCATAACCGGTTGCTTCGTTCGCCAGTCCATCGGGTAGCTGTGAATAATCTTATCCAAATGTACAATGTCTCCGGCGATATGATCTAGAATTAACCGATTGCCATCTTGAATTACATCTTTCCCGTGTAAGAATTTCGGCGCTTCTGATGTGTACTGGACATCATCGTTCACGACACATTTCTAGAAGGAAAATCGTTTTTTGCTGACAAAATGAGTGAAAATGCTTCCTCAATGCAGCCTACCATCGACATATTTTGAGTCAAGCACGCCGCATAATCCTCAAATCCATGAGCTGGTGCTGCATGTACTAAACCAGTGCCTTTGTTGTCCTTGACATGCTCACCAGGAAGTAATGGACGAATTTCTGTTTTGAAAAACGGATCCAAATACGAACATTTCTCAAATTCAACTCCTGGAAATGTGGTCACCACTTCAATATTTTTCTCGGACAATAATTCCTTCAGTTGGGCAATCAACGATGTACCAACAATGTAGCAATCGCAAGTGTTGTTCAAGCGAATCAAGGAATACTCAAGTTCTGCATTGAAAAAGATCGCTTGGTTTCCAGGCAACGACCATGGTGTCGTTGTCCAAATGAGAGCATAAACCCTCGATTTTGCCTCCACACAGCTTTTAACCGTTTTTGGTACATTCGACATCTCCAGTCGAAGAGTTAACGATGGACTCTCACAATTGTTGTCATATTCCAATTCCGCCTCAGCTAAAGCTGTCCTGTAAAATGCAATAACGAATAGACCTTTGAGAAGAAATGCTAGATTCCACTTACTTGGAAGATGGTGACCAATACACCGGCTTAAGACTCCTGTAAATCAAGCCCTTCGCATATAAATTACTGAAAATCCTCAATTGATTTTCAATGTAGGTCGGATCGAGCGTCCGGTAAATGTCATCGATAGAATTCCAATTGCCGATAACTCCCCAAGACTGGAAAGCGTCTTTTTGCTTTCCAATCGTTTCCAGTGCAAATGCTCTGGCTAAAAAGGAAGGCTCAAAAGGTGCATTTCATCAACCAAAGAGTATTACCATTTTTCCGCACGTTTATGGAGGGCATTCCGCTCTTGATCGATTTAGCCTTTGATTCTATCGGCAATCCATGACAATCCCAACCTGGCCGATAATGCACTCCAACACGATTTCCAATTTGTTGCCGCAGGATGATGTCTTTCAATATCTTCAAGAATTTCCAGATGCTATCCTTTATCAACCGGCATATTATTGAATCGCTGAGTTGTTACCTTGTTTATCGCATGACCCATATGTAAATCACCATTTGCATAGGGCGGTCCATCATGCAAAACGTATTGCTTTTCTTTGAGATGCTCCCGCTGCCAACTATATAAACCACTGAGGCAAGTCTGAAAAAGTAACCAACATTATTCACTTGTGGTCCAAAAAGCAAGCTCAAGCGTGAGCTCAATTCAAAACTCAATTCACACTTTCTAACCTCATTAATTTTTCGGTTGATTTTAGCGCGATCGGCAATTGGTATTCTGGCTGGAAATTTCGATTTTGGCAAATTGATTGTGCTCGTGTATTTGACTGGGGGCTCTTTTTTCGTTGGCTTAGTTCCCAACGATCGCACTATAAGCGAATATTTAGTGTTGAATGGTATTCGCATTTCGAAAAATTTTCAGTTGTTATTCCATTCGAGTTTTCAATGAAACTGAATCAAAACAACTGTCAAATGAGTTTTTGTGCACAACTCCCTCTAGGTTAGTATATTGGTTTCATTTCAGCGAGCCGTTTTATTCTAAATTGTAAATTTCAAACGCCAAAAACCTTTCAATTGGAATTAGCCGATCTCTTATGAAGCCAAGGCATTCAACTTGTCCTGGAATGTGTCTTTTTGACTGATCAGAAGATTAAAGGCCTGAAAGAACTAGTCGAACGACGGAAGAAATAAGGAAAAACCATTCATTTAACTATTTCACTTTATTTGGTTGATTCGGAAGGCTATTCAATGGTGTTTTTCCAAGTCTTTCAAGTCAAACTGAGACAATGGCTCTTCAGTGGGCCGCTTTGATTGCATCTCATGTTCTTCCGTGTTTTCACTGAGTGTGTTTTCTTTCGTTATTCGCTCACTAAGTGTCTTTTGATTCAATTGTTCAAGAGCGGTTTCAAAGATTTTGTCTTCATCCAAGGCACCCTCGTTCTTCAAATTATTATAATTGTCTATGAATCGTTGTGTTCGAGTCTTGTATTTAGTGTCTGACAGCCTATAAACTCCTGCTTGAGATTTAGCGGCGGAAAAATGGAATTTTCTGAAATAGAAAAACAATTAAACATTAAGCCAAGGCACGAAAACAACAGCAACAGCCAGTCAACCTACGCTCTGACTTTATCCTCGGGATAGAATATTGTTCGAATCTCCTTGTTGATTGCCGGTCGATCATATTTTGGCTCTTCTTTTGGTGGAAATTTTGCATAAATATCGTACCATAGCGGTCTTTCGTCGAACGGCTTGCAGTTGGTTTTTATTAATCCAGACGTTCTGAGAATGAAAAATCAAATAGAAAAAGTGTTTGTTGCTGCCAATCGAATCGTACCTGGAAAATATTGTTCCAATTCTTTCGAGACGACTTTGTGCCATTGTTGCCTTCGAAACTTATTGCATTTCAGTATTTATGATAGCTTTGAGGTTAGGCCGTCAATTGACATCTGACTTTTCAACCAAATAATTAGTACAGATGATTTTGAGTACTAGTACTAATCGGTCCCCATCGAGAGGATTAACGCGGGATCCAAGGAAAAATTAAGTTTGAACATAACTTTGATTTATCAAAAATACTTACTGATTTCGAGCATAAATTGAATAATCTCGTAACAAAAATGATGTCGGAGGGTTGTGTATTATTCAGAATTCATCCTCCGCTAGGAGGCAGCATTGATGCCAATGGGGACAAAATGATTGATCGACCACATATGAGGCCATCACCACTACAAATCATCTTTAGGAGATCAAATTTATAAAAAAATAGCATTTCGGCACAGAAATTAATGTAAATTTTCCAGCAGCATATCTACACGTAGCTGAACTAGTAAATAACAAATTGTTCAAATATGGACTTTTTTTGCAAAACGAAACAGCCAACAGTAATTAAAAACGTGGGCCGATACAAATATGGTATATGTTTCATCGTGAGTCGTCATTCGATCAACGGCAAAAATTGCAAGAGAGTGGATAATATAAAGGGTAGTGGATGACATTCAATTTCATTTACTGTAGTAGTTTCTTCGATTCAACTATCAGACTTTTACGTAAAACGTAACGATGAACATCAAAATAATCGCAACTGTGCTTGTGATAGCATTTGTGGTAAGTCGTTCATTGCCATTTCGATAAGATTTCTCATTTGAAGAATTTAATAATTTTCCATGACAAGCTTCTTCGAAATATGAGGCTCAGCATATCGAAGCGGATGAAATTTTTTTCGTTTTTCTTTATATTTTTCTAAACGTTTCGTACATATTTGTTTCAGAGTGGAAGTCTAGAGGCAGCAAAGCCAGCGGCTGCACATGCAGGAAAGCCTAAGCCTAAGCCAAAACCTAAAGCGAAAGCTCCAGCTAAGGGACACCCTGCTGGTCATCCAGCTGGTCATGCAGGTCATCCAGGTGCACCCATGGGTCATGAACATATGATAAAAGCCGTCAAAGCGAATGTGAAACATCTAGAAGCACATGGAGTTAAGATATCGAAGGAAGGTCACGAACATATGAAAACTCTGTTTGATGCCTCCCAAAAATTCCATGCTGGTCATAAATTCAGTGCCGAAGAGCAATCTAAGATTAACCATGCCATGATTGGAGTGCAATTATCGTTCACTGAGGCACTTTCTAAAGTAGCAGCAGCAGAGGCAGCGGGTAACTCGGCGGAAGTCATTAAGGAAATGGAACAACTGGAGCATGTAATGAACAACCGTTTATCATTTGGAACATTATTATTCAATTCAATTCTTGCTCTATTCATTTCAGGAGACAGAAGATGGAGTATTGCTTGAAAGAACTCCTCAAATGAAGGCCATGGATGCGAAATTCACAAAAGGCGTTGCCAAAGCCGCGAAGAATCCTGGAGAAAAGAAGGCTATGCAGAGCAAGTAAGCTTCACAACTCGCCTTCACAAAAAATCAAGATTTCTTATTCGTCTACTTATTACAGGATCAAGAAGGAAATAGAATCAAGAGAATCACAGCACTGTTCGCATTTGGATGAGGAAGATCATCCAAAGTGCCTTGTTACATTCTGTTTGGAAATATGCACCGTGTTGTACGTTTTTGCATATAACATACCCGGAATCACATTGAAATGTATTTCTAAAAAATTTAAATTTTCAGGAAGAAATTGGGTTCAAGTACAGCTGGACACTGTTCCATGGCTCTAGACCTCGATGCCGCTGAAAAGCAAGCTGAAACATTAAACGCGGGGGTCATCAAGGCATTCCATCCATTCCATGCGGCTGTTGAGAAGTAATTTCCAAAAAAATTTCACAAACTATGTATTTTGAGCAGGCATTGAAATTCTCTTCAATTTGTTCATTTTCAGAGTTAATGCTGCATTGGAAAAAAATCATGGTGAAGGCAAGCCTACCGGCCCATTGTGCATTGTGTTGTACGTATGAGATTTCGATTGATCTGAAAAGTGATATGAACAAGAGTGATTTTACAGGGCAAGTGTTCACGAGACACATGAGTTGTGTCCAGAAGGAAATGAACATCATTTCGGAGAACACGACGAACATATGGGTCCTCATATTCATGATATTCATGAACACGCCATGGATGATGAAGGTGAAGGCGAAGGTGACGAGGATCAAGACGAAGAATTAGGTAGAAATCCCATTGATCTGGTTGAAAGACTATTTTTCAATAACGTTAATTTTTATCACTTCAGAAAGGGAAGAGGAAGAAGAAGAACTAGCCGAAGAAGAAGGTAGATTTTCATTTTCTCTATCAACAAACTGTACATTAATGTCATTTTTTCACTTCATTAGAAGAGGAAGAGGAAGAGGAGGAAGAGGAGGCATCTGAAGGAGCTGGTGGTATGGCTGATGATGAAGAAGGTGGTCGAGCGGGAATGGAAGATGAAGATGAGGTAATATACTTATTCAATCTTTCGCCTCATTGATCTCTAACGACTTCTTGAATCAGTATGGACATAGCGAGGGAGAAGAACATGAAGGAAGTGAAGAACTTGAAGGACATGAAGAACATGAAGAA
>JANSTV010051294.1:0-13930 GCA_027564135.1 Lestremia cinerea
TCACAACAATCTATTCATTATTTCTTGTTTGAATTTTGATTCCATTCGGAAATCAATCGGTGGTTATCTTTCGGCGGTTTGGCCATTGAATTGCATGGATTCGTCATGGAAATATTTCGCCGAAGGACTTTAATGAGATGTGTGCGGTGCGCGGTGAAAGGACCGGCGACCGGATAGTCGGTTGGGTTTGGCATGAGTCATGCACGTGCGAATGGATAATGACCCTTCTGGAGTCGGACCAAAGTCCATTCGATGCACTTTGTGACTCATTCCGAGAGCACCGGGCGACCGGTCGGATTTCGCTTCAATATTTTTGATGGTTCTTTTTCCCGGTCTAATTCGATTACTGGGTCGACAGTCATCGGTCGATATCTCGTATGAACAACAACCGGTCCCAAACAAAAGCCGAACCGATAAATCTATGAAAAGGAATCAACTTTGGACTTTGGACGACTCGTCATGTCGACTCGTCTTTTTCCCGACAACCGAGACGAATGACATCATTCATAATTTCGATCAAAGTTGTCACTCAGCAACGCAATGATAATGAAAATGGATCGAAGGGTAAACGAAGGACTGGCTGCTGGACGTGCGTTTCCCATCCGCCTGACGATATCAATATCAATTAATTTATTGAATATGACGGTGCTGTTTGGACTGAAAAGAAGCAGTTTTTTTTTCGTTTCCCCCCGAATTGTTGGAGATTGTATCATCGAACTTTTATGCGAGCGAAAATGTTCGTCCGGTGAATTGATGAGGATGGCTGAAACGTTGACAGAATTCGATAACGAATTCAATCACATACCCAAATGGCCCGGCTGTTTGGATCTCAGCCATTTTCCAATGCTTTTTCCACGAATAATCAGAAAAATGGAACAAAATGGAACGAAGAATGGTGTGGCACATCGCTTCAATGGATTCCATTCGGATTCGATACACCATTCGATTTGGCTGACCTGATTACGATGAATTCGAAAATGAAATGACAACAAAACAACGGCACAAACTCAACATTTTTTGGGAAGACAAACAAGCGATTCGCCCGGAATCGGTCGGCGGTATCGGAGCGATGAATGAGGAAAAAGCGAAAAGAAGAAGCAAATTGTGTCAAACAGAGGCGAGGTTGAATCAATCAATTGGTTTGTTTGCACACAGCAATTGTGATGGATCGCTTCAAATGGCACATTCTAATGGCGGACGCACGCAGCCATTTTGAATGTTAGAGCGAGAGAGGAAGACGAGAAGAAAAATTAGAAGAACAAAAAAATGATGATGATGGAATTGTGGTCGAGCTAATTGAATGCAATTGACTGAGATGGAGATTTGAGTGCCGCGCGCCACATGGTTGAGCCACCGTTCAACGGAATGATTCATCGGCAAATGATATTTGGCCCGAAACGGCCACAATGCAACTGTACTCGCCAGCAATAATTTCCTCTTCGCCATCATTTGCCATGATAATGAACATGTTAATATCGGTTTTCTCGGCACGATTATACACTTTGCCTGGTGCCTCAGACCGCGAACGCGATGCCATAGTGGCATCGCATCGAATGATTCATTTTGCCGGTCGCATTCTCCGATCCGCGCCAATATCAAACCATTCAAATGGTGCACTAAATGGTGAATAAACAAGCGAAAAATGCCATGTTTTCCAAATGGGAAATGCAATGCGAGCCACTGGAAGGGAGCTGGAAAATAGTAATTATGGCTTTGCCGATCACCGTCAATCCAAATGCACTGCCAGAGAGATGGTCGCATCGTCGATTCGATGCAAATCTACGATTGAATTCAAACCGCAGAATGACTTGCAGCAGTTAACGCATACGATGTAATTACGAAACAATTTAGACATTTATATTTTCCTTAGGTTTTCTGCCTTTGTGTTGGCTCTGCTTTCCACAATCTGTGGTGCACCGTTTTTCGCAGAAATCAACTGAAAATTATGATTGCGAAAATAATATGGCATTACTCGCTGTGTGTCTCTCTATCTCTCTCTATCTCACTCTATCTCCATTTCTCCCTTTAACCCTCCATCTATCTCTCTCCTTCTCTCTGTTTGATTGTATGTGCGTTTGGAAAAATATGAATAAAAGAAAATCGATGGAAAAAAAAATATGTGAAAAGAAATGATGGTTGTTGAGATGAAAATCGAGTCAAATCACGCCCGCTGATGACATTATCGATCCGTGATGCGTAATGCTGGCCTAGCGGAGCTGAATGGCAAATGTTGATGGGCATTGTGGATCATTCGAAACGGTATCATAATTCCCTCACTTTAATCATAGCTCATTGGCATCGACGAGCCGCATAACCGCCCGTCAATAATTGCGCGGCATCAACAACCGTTTTCTCCTCGTTTGAGAATCGATGCGATGTGCCTTGTTGCCCAATGCGAGCGCATCGTGTGTTTTTTTCCTCACAAGCAGCCATCGGACATCTGCGATCAGCCGGTCTGGGCCGATGGAGTTCGACATTGAGTTGAATCTTCACCTGCGTCCAGCACGGTCGAATTCCATTCGAACAAAAAGCCACAGCGAATGAACGGGACAGAGAAAAGAACCCTTGGCCATGAACCCGAAACGGACTCTGGCACCGAACCAATGACAAATACCCGCCTGAATGCATCAAATCCGACACGAAAATTTTTCGAAATGAATTTGTCGAGAGGTTGTTGGCCAACGCACACACACACAGAGCCGTCGATCCAGTGAGCGAGTGATGGATGAACCTCCTGGCGAACGATGACTTCGACATGGCTGCGGCTTTTTTCGACTCAAATTTCAGCAAATGTGTGTGTGAGTGCGCGATTCGATCGTTCTCTCACCCGGCCGCCGAATGATAACCAAACAAAAACATATCGACCTTGCGATAATGCCACACATGTGTTCTCCGTCTCGTCTCGTCATTTTCCACGGAATATCATTGCGTCGCGTCGACAAACGACAATAATTATCATTCGATTCGCGGCATATTTACGCATTAGAGTTTCGCGATAAGGAATCGAGAACAATGGCACGTCGTATGATGCCGCCGGGTCGTGTTTGGTTGATTTTTGTTTTGGTTTTCGCATTGAAATTGCGCAACAGACAGGGCACGGGATCCATACTGCGGTGCCACTTTGTCCATCAGGTGAAAGTTTTTTTTCTTCAGCTTTTTTTCTCGTCCACAACTCTGCGGCAAATGCGTCACAGTTGCCTTCGTCATTCGAATCGGCAAAGTTGTTTTTGTTTTTTGTATTTCTTATTTCTTTTTCCAAGTTGGGTCTCATCTCGATGCTGGTTCGTGTCGGTGTCGGTTATTTCGAGGCAGCAACGAGCGAAATACGGTCGAAACCGAGCCGTTGTGTGTTGAACGAAAAACCTGTTGAGCGCACACCGCCGCAACGTTATTATTATTTCTAATTTAACGGCATATTACATTGAGATGTTGGCTCGCTTCCTATGTAATTTTCATGTGGCGACTGACGACGTCGACAAAGCCATTCGGACCCGATGAAGATTTTCGCTTTGTTGGTGAGGCTGCCTCAATGTTTGTTCATTGTTTCATTTTTCCACCTCCAGCCAATGCGTTGACGTACGTGATGCGTGCACGAGATGTCGAATCGCATCCAAGATTGGACTCATCCAAAATGGTTAATTCGTATCGACACTGACATGACATGTCCATCGATAGGCTCGAAGCTTGTCTAACGGTTCATCACGATACGCAAAATTCTCAGAGTATTTCAGTCAAACGTTACCGGTTTGCCAGCTGGACACGATCAATGTCCGAAACAGCATTAACCTCTCAACAAGCTTTGAACTTTGAATCCTTTGGCCAGGCCAAAATCGTGGAATTAGAAAGCCTCCTGCACGCTGGAAACGGTGAAAACCTCATCGGATTCTCATTGGTCCATTCATCTCGTTGATGAAACAATAAATCTTCATTTCCATAATTAGAGAACACTAATCGACCGAATCAATCATTTTGCTAAGCTTTGAAAATCGCTTTTGTAATGTTGACCGGACTCATCACCGAATCCAACTGTTACTTTTCTGTTGAGAAAACCTCTCGATTTCGCGCAGCATTCATTTGCATGGAAATCATGTTGACCGACCAACAAATTGAAAACAACAAAATGCAACAACATTCGGTGAGAGATAACTGTACAGGTTGGCGGCAATGGTCGGAATGGCGAAATGTGTGAGTGGTGATTATGCAAGGCAAGCCAGTCGATTCGAATGGTGGATTGCATTCGACTTGTGAATATTTGCATTCGACAAGAGCAGCTCCGTTTCATCCACCCCATTGGCCTGGTAAATGCAACGAGCAACCAATGACTCAGCAATAAACCGATGATGCATTCCAAAACCAGAAATTCCCAAAGCAAATGCGATAAACAACACAACGGTCGACGCTTTCCGAAAACAACAAACAAACATCGGAATTTTTGCGCTTAGTGCGAAATAGCCGGGACAGCACGCGCCGATTTCATTCAATTATTTTTTTCATATCATCATTTGAAATAATTAGTAACGCAAACGACCAATATCGAATAAACATGATAAAACTTGTGCGCTGCGACATCCATCGTAAACAATATTTGGGTGGCGTGTTTTGCGTGTTCGAAACGTTCGATTTCCATTCACAATAATCGAGCAGGCTTGGCTTGGCCTCTCGATCGCATCGTCACAATCACGCGGCATTCAAATCGCACAGAAATCCAATTGGACGAATTGACATAAAACGCAATCGATAATTCCGAGGAAAACGTGTCTGACGCAAATTACGTAGCAAAATTCATCATAATTCAAATTGAAACTCTTGAAACGCGATGATGATGACGACGACATGAGAATAGTACGGGTGGAACGTCAACAGCATCGTCACAACGTTGATAATATCCACATCAGCAGGCCGCAACAGAAGCAGAAGCGGCAACAGCTCCACACGTTGTGTGTTGTTGATTGTCGATCAGAAGGAAAACAACAAAATGCGCATTCGGTGTTTGGTGTACGCGCGGCCAATGTGACCGGCTGCCGGAGAGAGACCGGAGACAAAAGCGCGCGCGAAAACAAAGCACAGACAAGTTTCTCGATTCGACTGGCATCAACGCACGAAGCAAACGAACGAATTCGAATGGGCTTGAATCAACTGCGTCACAGCCAACACCAATCGTCATTCATACACAGGCCGAAATCGACGCAGAGCGAAGCAAAGCACACGGTTCCGCAATTGTGGGGGAGAGCGGACGGGCCGAAATGAAATGAAAAAAAAAGCGAACACTTGACGATGATCGGCTTGACGAAAACAATACGGAGATGGTCCGATATGGTGATGTGCGTCATCGAAATTGGTTTCATTGAGAAACAATCGCTCGCTCTGGAGCCGGCATATCGAACCGGATATGTGACGGTGTGCCGTTACAGCGTGACTCAGTATCACGCCACCCTTGAACGCTCGGAAAACGCTGCGCACACATTGAAAGCTCCCCCGAATCTAATCAATTGCTCATTCCCGCCCATGATAATGACATTGACACAACTTACCGACTGTTTCGTCGTTTTCGATTGTTTTGTTTGTCGCCGACAACGGGAAAATTTCTTGGAAATTGTCTGTCTATCTCGCTCTATTTGAAACACTGCGATATGATTTGAACACACACAGGGCAGATTGTCTTATTTTTTTTTGTTTTTTTTTTTTCAAACTAGACGCGATTTATGTATTCGGCAACTGGCGCAAACACGTGTAATCAACTTAGAATTCGTCTAACCGTTTTGCGTGGGGCTGAGCACGTTTGCGGGGCGATACTCGCTCTTTCGATGGAACACGCGAGCAACGAGAGCAAAAATAAAATTGTCTAATAAAATTCAACTAGAAATCACAAAGAATTGTCAATTATCTCAATTGGCAGTGCCTCGTGCATTTACCGCACGCGGAAAATTTGTAGTTTTCGGTTGCGCCTCGAAGAAAAATTCTCTTCCGGAATATCCGCCAATCGACCAGAAGCGACCCGGCAAAATACCTTTTGCGATATTTTGCACTCGCAATTTAATGGTTTCCACGCACCGAAAATTCGGAACGAATAAACGGCTGAAAAAAATATTTTGCGCTTATTGACTGGCTGAATTTTGCGTTGAAACCGGGAAGTGTGTAGTCAAGCGGTTAAATGTGTGAACACACGGAGAAAAATCGGTGCGCTGCAAAAATTGCGATTCAAACTCTCAGAGAATGCGAAAAACCGGCCCGAACGCTTAGAATTGTACTAACTGAATGAACGGCTGTGGCGAAAATAATAAAACCAAATTCGACGTGAAAACAAAATACACAGCGCGCGCGTTCGATAAATAACATCATCAGTGCGACGTATTTTGCTGTGGCTGTGGCATCGGCTTCGGTATTTTGTTGTTGTTGTTGCGTTTCGCTCGGTTGTGCTTGTGCTTTGCTGTAGCGGTGCGAGAAGCTGAGCTGTGTGTTGGTGGTGCTGGTGCTGGTGCTGGTACTGGTGGCGGTGCGGTGTTATCGTCTGTGCCGTCGTCGTTGTTGTCGTCGTTGTCGGCAACATTTTTTTCTTTTCCTTTTTCATTCTCTCTGCTGTTTCATTTCATTTGCCTTCCCATTCGCTATCGCATCACATCGCATCGCTTCGGTCTTTCCTTCGAGCAATTCACGAGGCGGGGAAAATACTACGCAAAAATATTCCTTTTGATTCATCGATGTCACACACAAGTTCACGCCAGTCGATTTGGAAGGAACAAAAAAGCAACACCGTTTTCATCATCGACATATTCAAACGGCCGATTCGAAACCGAATCGCAATAGGCGACTGGCTCAATGCGATGTTTGTGTGCCGACAACGATTGCTTGTTTGACTTTTATAACATCACTTATCATATCATTTTTAATGAAATATCATGATCGTCGTTGGTGTTGATTGGTGTGGCGGTGTGAATTGAATGCCAGACAGAGGTTTTTTTTCTCCTTTCGTTTCGTTTGGTGCGGTGTCGAATGCCGGTGCAGATGACTTGCGCCCCAGTTGCTTGGACGAGGGTCGCAGGGGGGACAGGTTGATGCCCGACCGAAATGTTCTATGACCAACGGTCATTCTGTTGATAACGCATTGCCACGATGTAATCATCGTCGATTTATCAATTCACAAATTGATCTCGCGTTCGTGGCTGCAGTCGACTTGAGAAAATCCATGCTTTTGGCATGACTTTGAAATGGCCGGGCGGCTATTTATTCGTTCTTCTTCTCTTCTTCCTCTCTCCCATTGAATTGCGTTGAATCTGTAAATCGTCTGTTTAACTCATTTGTTTTCGTTTTTTTTCTTTGTTTTTATCAAAAACAACGCACTGCGTGGCGTAAAATCGGTGAAACGTGTGGAATGTCGTGCGTTTCGGTGAATATCGCTGTGTGCGTTAACCGTCGGAATGTGCGATTGTGGCGAGCGTTTCACTCATTCGGTACAACTCTCCGGTTTCTCTAGCGTCGTTCCTGGACGTCATGACAATTCATAGGCCATGCAACTTCGTGGTCTTTACGTGCCGTCAAAGAACAACAACAACAACAACAAAACAGTTCATGACGAACTGCCATTTCGGTTGGCACTGTCGCGCTGATGTGTGCTATTCAGTTTCGGTCGATAACACGCGCGCTATTCAACCGGAATGCTGACGTATTTCCATTCGGAGGTGGTCGTTCATCGCATTTCGTTTTGGTGTAAATAGCCGCGCCAAAATGACAAACATTATTTCTCGCTTTATTTTCTACTGAATGCAAGGTCACTTATGGCTCGGGCCTCAGTGCGGTTTGGTTTACGGGGAATGCGTAGATTCCAAGCACCGACACCGGTTGGGTGACGGTGTGTTGGTTGTACGATGCGTGCGAGTGTATCGGTGTGTGTGTGTGTGTAAGTGTGCTTGTGTGTGTACGCTTTGACTAACGGTGATATTTTTAATAATTTCGCGCTCTCGAAGGTTTTCTGAAGACGTGAATGATTTGCGCTACGAAACACAATTCACAACGAGGCACCTTTTACGGTACATTTCTGTGATGAAATACACGAAAAAAAATAATTTATATTTCATTTCGGCTCAACTTTTCTTTGCCACGCATTCTAATCACGGTCGCGTGAATTATCATTGAGATGCTACTGTTGGCCGTTGTCATCACGAAACCATTTCGAACATCAGCTCTTCAAAAGAGGCAAAGAAAAGAAAAATAGCGAAAAGCACATGTTTGATGTTGAGCGAAAACAACAACAACAACAGGAAAACAACGAAACACAAAAGAATCATTTGACGGATTGTTGAGTGTTCGACGGTGTGATGGCCTCGTCACCGTCATTGTCGACATTGTCTGCGTTGCGATTACTTCACGAATTGTTTTCGTTTTCTTCGCTCCTCGACGATTCGACTTGAATTGTTTTCTTTCGTTTTTCGACGGTTCCTCGTCGACTAAGTGAGACTCGAGCAAACAAACACACACACACACGCACACCACCACATGAACGCCGAAACAGCAAGACGTGTAATTTAATAAAAAAATTCTCATCGAAGGTCATTAGAGCCAGTTTTCGATTTGACGAATCGAAATGACGGATGAAAACCGTTTCGGTCACGATGATCATTTGGATTCGATGCTTGACCAAACCCCGCCTAGCGATAGGCCGCTTCATGGTCGGTGCTCGGGACTTGGCATTGTGACCAGTTTTCCCTGTCGCAGAGACAATTTTAAATTGTTAATGCCTTGTCGATTCCAATTAACATCGAATCCACGCTTATTTCGGGTCTTAATCCGTCACAACCGTTTGCCAGCAAACTAACAAACGCATGCATTTTTAATTTTTCCTCTTTCTCAAATTCGAATCGACGAAATCGGCCAAATGTCAAAGACGGTTTCGTCATTGAACATCAACATCATTTCCTGTTTTGCCATTGAGCTTCCGTGTTTGTGTGTGCGCGGGAATTTGTGTGTGTGTGTGTGTGTGTGTATGTGTGTGTGTGGACTTGTAAGTCCCGTCATTGCGTGTGTATCGCATATTGATGAATCCAAGGATCGAGTTATCCCATCCACTTTGGTTTTTCCCTTTTTCGTGGAATTTCCCATTCAATTCAATACGCACGACGATTCCACAGAAAAACTGTTCGAAATTCTCCCGAATCGACGCAAACAAGATGAAAGCACGACACAATCAACGTCTGACTTACGACATGCTGCGTCGTCGACAATGTTTCCATTGCAAAACAATGCAGGCCGCCGAAACCGCTACCGAAACCACAACAAACGACAACATCAAACGATCAAATGTTGCCTCGAATCGAATCAAGTTGTGCCAGCTCGTAATTAGGCAATACTGGAATTGAAAAACATACTTTTACTCGACGATTTTCGCCAAGACCGAATCGAACCGTCGACCCGATATCGATGTCCGGAATGATGTTTACAAACAACCAGATGCCAAAACGGTAGCCATTGCTTTCACAAAACACGATCAAGCGCCAGATTGATATGTGCATCGGACAGAGACCGCACGACAAATCCAATCGGGTTTTTCGTTTTTCGTTTCTTGGACTTGTCGATTCGTTGTTGTGGCTGGCAAAACGAATCTCAGCCATGGAAATTCCGCAAGATTGAAATTCCAAAAAAAAAGTCCATATGGAAAAGTCCAAGTGGAAGCGAACAAGCCCACATAATTCGCTGTTTTTTGACAGTGTACGCTAATTTTAATCAAAGAAACGTTTTCGTTCATCTCTCCATCGTCGTCAGTCGTTCGTAGTCGACATATACTACGTTCCACTGAATCGAATATAGAATAGTTACGCTATGCGAAATTGTTTATATTCTCTGTGAATTGGTCGGCCAGCAGCAGTAGCAGCGGCTACGAGCACCATTGGAGAGTGGAGAGAGGCTAGAGGCGAAGATGGCACGACCGAGACACCGAAAGACCGACCGAACAAGAAAATCCATAGCAAAACAACGCAACAAAATAGACAAAAACCGAATGATTTCGGGTGTCTTCGTCACCTCGTCGTCGTAATTTCCAACATCGTCGTCGTTGTCCTCGTCGTCGTCATAATATCAATTTCGGTATTATCATTGAATGGTGCGTGTTCGTTATTGGTGTGCGTATCTCCAACACGAGAACGACCTCATTCATGCACAAGCACACACCGACCAACAACACAAGCGCGCACACACTCACAAAACGAACGGCTGGCATCAGCCGCACACTGGGTCGACATTCTTTTGGAAGCTCCGAACGAACAACAACAAAAGAAGATTCGAAATATTTCGGGGATTTCGGATCGTGCGTTGGCTTCGTCATCTTCGTCGTCTTCGTCGTCATCGTCTCCCGCATACGCGACATATGCGTATGTTTGCGTTGAAGCTCGATTATTTTTTTTTTTTTTCGAGTACACATGCGCATTGGTTGCGCATCACACCGAATGGGAATTTTTCGTTTCGGCCACAAAATGAGCGAACAAACGAACGAATGAAGGAAAGCAGAAACAAAAAGACTCAGCATTTTATAAACAAACCGAACAGTCCCGGCATACGATACGCACACACACACACACAAACACGCGTGAGCGGTTTTGGTGACGTCGCTTGAATAGCGACGATGACTTGGCCGATGGAATGGAGCGTTTAAAGGGATTGCCATGCGAAAATAATCGGCAATTGAATCGAATCGTTTGAATGAAGCCGAAACCGTCGAAACGGCTGACTGAGTCGGCGATACAGGAATCCTCGACAGGAGCGATATGAACGGAGCGATTCGTCGAGTTTCGTCCAAGTTATAACGCAATTTATTTTTTGGCCTGGCCTTCTTCGCCTTCTTCTCCTCCATCAAAAACCAGTGGAAAAAGAAGAAAAATAGAAAATAAAAAAAAAACCAAAATAAAAAGCCAAAAAATCGTGGTGATGGCGTAATCAGGTTAACACACACGCACCGCACTCGGAACACGTTCGGTTGTTGGTGTGTGTGAGTGTTTTGGTGAGGCATTGTGTGAGAGAGCGGGTTTCGAGTACATGAATTCCGGTCATGCTTGGAAAATTTGGGTGAACACCAATTAACGCATTCAAATGCCGCATATGATACCGACGGCGTGGAATGGGCTCGCTTGCAACCACTTGACACATATCCGCGCAACGCACCTACCCAATCGCCCATTTTCATCTCGGCCATTGCGGATTATGGTTTTGTTGGCGAGTGGACACGATGACAATGATGATTAATTGATGGATTAATCGATTGTCATTTGAGAATAATAAATCAGTTTTGTTTTTGGTGAATATTATTTTCGTTATTTATTTCTACCTCTCTCTCTCTCTCACTCTCTGCGTTGACTGGCTACCACCTCAACCAGTATTGTCTGAACCACAAAACAGCTCTCAATCAATTTTGTGCAACGTATTGCATTTTTAATGAATCGATGAGTGACACGCGTCGACAGAATGCATTTGCAAAATTATTAACTGGCGACAAATGAGCGGACGAATGAATCCTGAACGAAAAATTAATTGTGGCGTGGTGTATCGTTCGAGTGGAAATGGGCTGGCGAATGGGAATTAGTTGATGGATGGATGGACGGATTGGGTGACGCGGTGAAAGGAATGGGAGGCGTCCAATAACGGTAAAGTTCATGAGAATTTTTAATTATTAATGCACTCAGCACTGGATGATTGCCCATCGACCGTTTCCTAACAGAAATCACAAAATTCTTTCGAAACGTTTTTAAATCAAAAAATTGATAAATTTATATCAGAAATTATGATTAAATATTCCATGCAAATTTTATTGTTGGAAGCGAATGAATGGAATTTATTATCTACTTAGTAAGTACTTAGTTTCTGACCGCCTCTATATTTTTCGATTTTTTTTTGCTATTTTTGGCGAAAAAATACGAAAAAAATAATTCAATACAATTTGAGGTGTGATTTTGAAAAGTAATTTGTCCTGTTGCACTCGCGAACTCGTCGTCCTCTGTAAGTGCAGTACAACACCATAATCCATCGTGGTGCAGCGTGTTCCTTGTCACTCTTCGAATGCATTGTGTGCGTGCTCAACGCACCGCAGAGGAGCGCAACAAAATGCGCGCGTAGATTGTGTCGATGCGGGTGCGAATGTGACGA
The DNA here is from genome assembly GCA_027564135.1 of Lestremia cinerea. Classification (NCBI taxonomy): domain Eukaryota; kingdom Metazoa; phylum Arthropoda; class Insecta; order Diptera; family Cecidomyiidae; genus Lestremia; species Lestremia cinerea. Next base: position 12,124 of record JANSTV010051294.1, read on the forward strand.
CTTTTTATTGCTATTTTTTTTTCAAAAACTATTCGAAATCAATTCGTTCAAAGTGGTCGCCATTAAGCGCCTATTATGAGTTTCAATTTTTAATTCATTTTTTTCTGCCATGGCGATTCTATTTGATAATTGCCCGTTCGTGATAAAAAATTGAATGAATAAAAAAAAAATCATTTTGATATGAATTGAATTTTTTCTCTAATTTATGAGTACATATATCAGCAGTTAATAGACGTTTACCCTATTTCATACACCACCAGGCAATGAATTCTCTCTTTTTTTTCAAACATGAGAAAAAAATCAAATAAAAATGAAATAAAATGAAATAAAATGATTGCTAATCGATTGATTTCAGTCTGTAAATTGAAAAGTGAATCGATGCGAAAAGAACCAATGAGAGTGTTTTGAGGACGATATCGCAAGAGATCGCAGCAGGTTTGATCGTAGAATGGATGCGGATTCGGAAGACGACGAGTGGGATTTCCGGAGACCTTCATGACGACGGTGTGGCATTGACGATCAGTCACACGCGAAAAGTGAAAATCATTGCCGAATATTATAGCATTGGACTTTCGAAATGCTGTCATCATTTCGATTTCTTTCGTCGAGGCGACCACCAAGAGCCAACGTGAATATCCCAATTGCAATGCGGTTCTCGATGATGAAAAGTGTTTGTTTGCGTTCAAATCTCTCAACGAAATGGAAGGCGCTGCTCTCAGCCAATGGGAGTGATCGACCAGAGGAGAAACAAAAAACTAGGCGAACAGACCGCAACATCAACGAAACCAAAATGAAAACGGCCAAAATAGTTGCCGTTCCGATGGCAAAAAAACCTCTCTCTTTTTTCAAAGTTAAGAGTTTTGTGAGCGATTGCGCGCGCGCGCGCAAACTATCGCGATCGCGCACAAACATACAAACCGACCGAAAATCCATTCATCAACGATTAAACTATTCGCGCTCTGCACACCACCGCCTAGATACATTTTCATGCATTCATTATATAAATAGATAGTAATTCGTTGAGCCAAACAGCAACAACAACAAAAGAAGGAAAAACAATTTTTTTTTGTTTCTTTTTCATACGAAAAATTTACGTAACAATATCCAATCAACACTACAATGCCCGTGTGGCTGCGTCGACTGGTTGCGGTGTTGCTGTTTTTAATACGATTTTAACAGCAACGCAAGCACCACTGAGCAAAATCAGCAGCAGTCGATTGTTGCTCCGCGATTGAGCATTTTCGGTTGAAATGCGAATGAAATGGCTCGGCTGAGGTCGGGCAAACGCGTAAGCCGATCGATCGAGAACCAGTTGTGTCCGCAATAAAAATCATCGAAATAATGGTTGTTGACAGTCGTTTTTTTTTCTTTCTTTTTTTTGATCCCGTTTTCGATCAGCCGAAAATGACCTCAAGCCAAAACGATCGGCAAACCTGAAAGTCCAGCCGTACAGGTTGACACACGTTCAATCCTGTCTTGCTGTAAATCGGGTAAAGTGATTTCGGTTCCCCTCGCTTCAGCAAACCGAAAGCCGAAACAAGACGGAACAAAGAGAGAAAGACGAGAATGAAAACGCGTGAATTCACCTCAAAATCAAAGCGGTCAGTGCAAATGAATCGAGAGAACGGTAACCACGGGGGCCATTTGAATTTTCGTAGAGGCAAAACTTGTTTGCTGCGCTCACCGTTGGAATGTATCTTGTTGCGTAGTGGTCGTGTCGCTCGTGTAGTCGATCGATTGAAATTCATGGCTGCGTCGTTTCGTATTCATTATTCAATATTTGCATAAAGTGGTATTTAACAAATTG
>JANSTV010051305.1:0-13928 GCA_027564135.1 Lestremia cinerea
CGCGCTGGTTCGAGTGATACCGTACCGGGTGTGTGTCTGCATGTGGCCAACGGGCGGATATCGCTGGAGTTTTGCTCTCAATGTCACATGAATTCGCAAAACGCTTGGATCGAGGAGTGATTTGGATGTTGGACTGTCCAATAGGCTGACTGATGGACGGACTAGCTGGTGGTGTGCCACGGTGTGTGGTTGACTTGGTGTATTGCGTGTGCGTGTGTGCGTGTTTGCGTTGTGCGACAACATAGTCTGACACAAAACAAACAAACAAACAAACGGAAAGAAATATGTATGTTTTACCTCACTTTGAATCATGTCGGATTTATAAACAACAACAAAACAACAACAACAACAATTAAACGGCAACAACAACAATAAAACAACAACATCAACAAACAACTATAAACAACAACATCAAAGCAACAAAGCACCGCAACAACTCAACGTTCGAGCGCATTAAAAAGAAATGTCTGTATTTTAGTATCAATATTCTTATTAATTATTACACATTAATTAATTAATTATTACATTACATAATTGATTATTATTCATTTAATTAATCTTTGAGGAATTAATTTAATTTTTTGTCGTACAATTTTCTAACAATACGGCTAGTTCCAGTTGAAATTGATTAACATTTATCATGAAAAGTATGAAACGATTGGAATGCTCTAGACTTAAGTGGATTCGCGGTGAATATTGTCACATTCTGACTGTTAGCTTTTCCTTCTATCTTCATCTTCATAACAAATTATTTGCACAAATGCGTAGCCAATCGCACGGTCTTAGTTTGTATTCAATTCTCAAGAGTTTTAGTTTTCTCGCTAGGTTGTTTGGTGCACTTTTTTAACACTTGGCTCGTCGCGGATTCGTTTTCAACCTTCATTTTATTCCCGAGGAGGCATTTGTGCAAACTCAGTTTTCTCCTTTTTACAATTCACAAGCGAAAACAAACGACAACATGGAATTGTAATTTTGCATTTTAAATTTGTCAAATTTGTTAAATCGATTGCGTTTGTTCGTCGACGATGTTCCGTAAGGGAAAATTCGTGAAATGGAATCAAAAACAATGAAAACAATATCAATGGAATTTCGAAGAATTTTTCTTGTTTTTCTTGTTGATCCTTCTTTTCTATTCTACTTTTATTTTATTCTTTTTGGGGGATGTTCATATCAATGTTTTCGTTTTAACCATTTGTTCCCCAATCCCATCCACAACAAATTGCCAAAGATATTTTCCAGTTACTAGTAAATTATTTACATTATTTCAGCGCATCGGCATTTAGTATTGTATGAGATGTGGACGCACATATGTTCTACAGACCGCCGACAGATTATTACTATGATGAGCCGATTTGCGATTTGATTAAGCGAAGGTGGGACACATTTTCACATGTGACGTTTTATGCTACAGCCAAATTAGACATTTCTTTTCGTTTAGTTTTGTTTCGATTTCAGTGAATTCTCAGTGGCTGTTTGTCCCGGTGCAGCCATATTGACGTTGACGATTCGAGGGCTAGTTCACATTGATCCATTGAGAATTCACTGAACGAACCATTTCCGAATGTCCGAAGGCAACTGAAGCGTAGAATGTTCGCATTTGAAAGTAAAACAAAAAACGAGACATGCATTGATGATGCATCTCCATTTGGGTTTCATTGAAAAAACATTTTGATAATTAAACCATGATTTTGTATTACAGCAAATGGATGTAAAATACTATTTGTGTTGTGTGTGTTAGGAATGCCATGATGCTATTCGACCAACGGCAAACAATCATTCACAATTTGATTTGATGGTAATGGCCATTTTTCTATCGCAAAAACGCAATTATTCGAAATTCTCGCCATTCGAATTGTCGTCATTCGGATGGTGGTCGAGCGAAAAAAAATTGACAAAAAAAGAAACAATTATCGTTAATTGGCCACTGAAAGAAAGTGTGACGACAAATGGTTTTGTATTTTATTTCACTTGAGATTTGAATTTTATTGATTTTTTCTCGAATTCTTTTTCCAAACGTTTCAGCGGCCCCATTAAATCAATGTGTGTCTGATGTGCTAGGAGAACGTCTCTCGTTTCGATTTGTCGAATGAAACCACAAAATGCGAAAAAAAAGTTTTTACAATTCGTTGCAACGGCAAGTAACGGGCGCGATATTTGTGTTGTCATTTCGCGCTCCGAAATCGGCCATGTTGTTTGTTTTTTCATTTAAATGTCGGTCAGTGTCGTATTGCTCTATTGAAAAGGTAGGTTTTCTATCTCACTCTAACTTATTTTTGGCAATTTGATCTCCTCTTTTTTTCTTTTTTTTTGTTTGACTTCCCTTACACAATGCATTTTCCCGGAAAAGAACAACCAATTCCCATGATATTCCCATAGCACAATTCCCATTGATCTTATTTATTTCGTTTTAAGACCCTTAGGTTTAGTCGTAATTTTAAGTCATTTTTGAAAGGATGCAAAAAATTATCAAAAGAATAATTAAGTCTTAAAAACTTTAAGATTGGAAAAAATGATATAAAATTAATGGAAATAAAATGATTAAAAAAAAAATATAGAAAAACCATTCTGGCATTTTTCATTCTTTCAAAGTTGCAGGCCTCCAATATGAACACTGTGCAAGGAACGCAGAAAATACATTCCACTCCGGTCTGCATTTCGTGCGGCATCGGCATTTCTGAAACAATCAAACTAAAAGGTCCGCTCATCGATAAACAGTTAGAACAGCACCACGCTCCGTGAACAGTCGTCCGTTTACGCAAGCAATGGGCATGCGGATTTCATCTCTCTCGCACTAAGATACCATCGTCGATGGGTTGTCAATCACCGCATCAGTTTAGTTGTGCTTAAACTGTCGATCTGACGACATTGAAACTAAATTCTGAATCGCAAGCGAACATCAAACGGAAAGGAACCGTTATCTAAGCAATTGGTCGAGTTGATTCCGCAAAAATGAGCTCGCAGCAACAAGATCTCGCGGACTTTTTCGATTTTTCGAAACCATTTAAGCGACTTACCATTACGGGAGGTACAACCGGTGGTAGAGTTCGTTCGGCGCCCGAAGTTGCGGAAGGGATTCGTCCACGCGCTGTGAAAAAAACGGATTACGCTCGAAAATATGTGGAAGAAGATCGAGAGCAGTTGCGTAAGGTGAGTGTGTCCCGTTTCGGATCGAATGTTTGGAGTATGGTTTCGCTCAAAATGGCGACACAAAATTTCGCTGACGCTGCGTTTGTTTATCGTTCGGTCAGACCTTTTCGCAAGCAAGAAAACCGACTGCAAGCCAAGAAATCGATCTGAGCGACTTGGAAGACGATTATGTGGACCATGTTTACCGGAAATATCGGTTCAACACGCACATGACCCAGATCGATTTGCCGGTGAATAGCAGCAAAGAGACAATCTTGCAGAAAATCGAGGACAATCCTGTGGTTATCATATATGGGGGCACAGGCTGCGGGAAATCCACTCAAATTCCCCAATTCATTTTGGATGAAGGCCGTGAGAAGGAGAAGCGAGTCAATATCGTGGTTACGCAACCGCGTCGAATTGGTGCGCGAAGCATTGCTGAGCGCGTCTGCCGAGAACGTCGTTGGGAAATTGGCTCAATTGTTGGATACCAGGTAAGCTGCGAGCTGCGTCGACGCCCGAACGCGATGGAATACGTCTGCCGATTCTATTTCAGGTATCACTCGATTCCGGCAATAAATCAGAAGACACTCGTCTATTGTACTGCACTACGGGATTGCTGCTGGAAAAGCTGATTCGAGCAAAATCGATGTCAGGTTACACACACATTATCCTTGATGAGGCTCACGAGCGAGATAAGAACATGGACTTCTTGTTCATCGTGATTCGAAAACTGCTCGGCACAAATTCACCGGACGTCAAGATAATTTGTATGTCCGCCACAATTGAAGCATCAAAGTTCTCGAACTATTTCCGAATGCCGAACAAAGAAATGCAGCTGCTGCCAGCGCCCATCGTTCGCATCGATGGAAAGAACGCTTTCTCAGTGAAGAACTACTATTTGAACGATGTTCAACGACTCAAGATTGTGAGTTTTCGATGCGAGTCGGTTATCAAGCTGTGAAATCACAATTGTCTTCTCTCTTTTCAGGCTGCCACAGTGGACCATGGAAAGCCCGATATTTCAGAGGAGATGTACAAGTTGGCTTTGCATTTGATCATTCTGTCAAGGCGCTTCGATGATGAAGGCCAAGATGGAACCACGGATTGCGGCTCGTTGCCCGCAATATTGATCTTCCTGCCCGGCATTCATGAGATAACAAGAATGGAGAAACTCCTCAAAGACCACGCCGAAGGGTATGACGGTCGATATTGCTTCATTCTTTTTTCTTGAATTCCACCGGAACTTCTTTTGCAGCCATCAAGAGCTCAATTGGCTAATCGTTATCTTACATTCGTTGATAAGTAGCAACGAACAACATCGAATTTTCGGTCAAACGGAACCAACCCAAAGAAAAATCATATTGTCAACAAACATTGCAGAGAGCTCAATCACTGTGCCGGATGTCAAATACGGTGAGTCGATCCATGTCACCAATTGGAGATAGAGAACTATTCTAAGAATTTTCCATCGAATTTTCCAGTGATCGACTTTTGTTTGACCAAACATATGGTGACGGACACAGCAACGAATTTCTCCTCGCTTCAGCTGTCTTGGGCATCGCGAAGTAGTTGCTGCCAACGTTCTGGCAGAGCCGGTCGATTGATGAACGGTCGATGCTATCGTTTGGTGCCGCGTGAAATGTTCGAGAATCTTTTTGAAGAGTCTTCAGTACCGGAGCTCCTGCGAAGTCCTTTAGAGAATGTGGTTTTGAAAACAAAGATCTTGGAAATGGGATCGCCTGAAGCGATCCTGGCTTTGGCCATGGACCAGCCAAAACTCTCGGATATTTCAAACACGATTCTGGTATTGAAAGAGATTGGCGCTTTGCTTCGCACAAACGAAGGTGTCCTGGATGATCACGACGGTGAACTAACGTTCGTTGGAAGAATTATGGCTACTTTGCCATTAAACATCCGCTACTCCCGACTTATTGTCCTGGGGTACTGCTTCAGCATTCTCGAAGAATGCATCATCATTGCAGCCGGTTTGAATGTTCAGGGTATATTCTCGAATTCGCTTCGAGACAGTCTGGCATCGTTTTCTCGGAAGCTGGAGTGGTCGAATGGTTCAGGCAGCGATTTGATTGCTATCCTGAATGCATACAGAGTATGGAATCAACGCTTTAATGACGAGCATATGCGCTACGAAGCCGATAAACGAAAGGAGGAGATCCTGTTTTGCCAACGGCATTTTCTTGAAATGAAATCGCTGCACGAATGCAGCTTGCTGGTTGCTGAGATCAAGAGTCGCTTGGCGAAGATGTTCGATATGAAAGAGCAGACTGGCTACAATCGAGCCATTTGGAAGACCAATGAGAAGAGTATAATTCTGAAAGTGGTAATTGCCGGAGCATTTTACCCGCAGTTTTTCGCCTGGAATTCTCATGAAAACCATCGATTTGCAAGCGAAGTGTTCCATTCACTCCATGGCCGCGATCCATGCAACACGGTCTACTACTCCAACTTCGATGAGAGGCACATTCGACAGCTCTATACGAGCTCCATCAAAGACCTCCTTGGAGACATCGTAGCGGATAAGAGAGACGTTAAAGTATGCCTCGAGGAAAATACCCGGAAGGTCTACATAACTTTCAAGCAACAGAATAAAGATAGTGATGCCAAAGAAGATTGGATTACTCACAAGTCAACGGTCCCTGGAAAAGTGGTGGCTGAAGTTTACAAGGCTGTCAAACTGCGACGATTGGGAGTGCCCCAGAACATAAAAGTCTTGCGGTAAATTGCAACGAAGCGAAAGAATCGAATAAGATTTTTATTTCGTTTTTACATTCATTCACAGTCAAAGAGATGCAGACAAATATGCCGAACGTTTAGGTCTCGGCTTCATCGAACACGATCAGTTTGTGTTGAAAAGGCTGCCGTCAATACACGTCAAAGACTTGTGTTTGCCTCGCAGTCATGAACACTCGGTTGTTGGAAAAATAACCGAGGTGGAAAGTTGCGATCGTTTTTGGTTTCAACCCAAGAGCGAACAGGCTACCTTGGAGAAATTTTTCGAAGAATTAAATTCGGAGACGGTCAGACGCATTGCGGTGCCTTTCACTTCCGACGACGAGATTGTCATTGGGCAAATGGTGGCAGCTCGTAACCCGCGCGACTGGAAGTTGCATCGTGCCATAGTGGTTGGCTCGGAAATCGTTGATGAAGAGAAGCTGTTTGAGGTAACGCGTTGCTATTTATTAAATGTGTGCAGCTCCAAACTCATTTCCTCTTTTAGCTTTTCTTCGTGGATTATGGCTTTACGGCGAAATGTGACTTGACCGATTTGCATCGCATCCTGGACATCGCCAAGCAAGTGACGTATCCTCCTCGGTGCTTTGAATGTTGCTTAGCCGAACTGCAGCCATCCAACATCCGATATTCGACAAGCAATTGGGACAAGGATGCCATCCAATTTTTTACTCAGCGAGCCATGCTCAAGGACTCAGCTGTCGCTCAGGTGTACTCGGTAGTCAACGGGGTGGCGCATGTGTTCATCCACGTGGAAAATGAAAACCTTAATGATCTTTTGATCGACAAAGGTTTCGCAATATTCGCAGAAGAGAATTACATGTCAAAGGCTAGTTTCCAGAGCCTTTTCGACGGCCTTCACTAAACTATAGACTTCTTTCAGGAGAGTTACATCAAACGAAAGCTTGCGTTGGAGAATTTCGATGCAGCTGCGGCGAATGATGACGAAATTCTCTCGATCATTCCGTTGTATGAAACTCCCGAGTACGAGCCACCTCCGGCGAATCAATGCCATCAGACAGTCAAATTGAGCGGCCCCTACAGTCCACTAGAAACGACCATTTACTCGACAATGTTATCTGGCGCAGAGAAATGCGTCCAAACTGATGCGAATTCCGTGAACAGTGTCCTCCTTGATAATAACCCTCAAGTAAGCCCCATCACGCCTCATCAATGTCTGAATATTCGGTTAAAGCAATCTTTGACAGAACCTCGGGGAGTCTTTCTTGGTAGCAGCCAACATCAATCAATCGGACAAAAACGAAAGAAATCTGACCGTCCGTGAGACCACTTTGATGCCGAATATTCGAGGCTTTGGCCCATTGATGGCTTTGATTTTCTGTCCGTTGATGGAAGTCAAGCTCGATTCGACCAAAAGTCGTTATGTTTCTATGATTACCGGCCTCGGGTACAACCATGCGATGAAGATACCCGTTTTTGAAGAACATGACAGCATCTTCCATCTCGACGTGGAACTGACCCCGAAGGACATTCAAGTGGTACGAGAAAATTCTCGAGATAAACCAGAATCAGAATGAATCCATCCTTATCCAATTTCAGATCAATCAAATTCGATACAACTTGGACACGCTTCTGTTCACCTATCCGAATCAAAAAACTCCCCAGAACATCACTCCCGAAGTCAGAAACAATTTGACAATCAAAATCAAGGAGCTGATAATCAGGTGAACAACCCTCTAAGTTCAGAAATGGGTGAAGTTGCTGATCGAAATCTATTCTCAGATTGTTGGAGACACCACGAAACTCTTTGGAGCACCACAGCGAGCAACCAATGTGGAATCAATACGACGGCGATGTTCTCGAGACGGAAAATCCATACGAGGACCGAGCCATATTTCCTTTGCACAAAATCCTGAAGACTTATCCGCCGAACGATGGCAGAAATGGTAAATTGCGGGAGCATTGTGCTGAGCTCCATGCACTATCGAAATTGTAAGTTCGGACGTCAAAGAAGACATGAGAGCGATTCAATCTTTGATAAAACTCTTATCTCTCGCAGGGACATTAGCATACCGCGAGCCGTTCCATGCAAACTGTGTGCGTTAGATCTGGAATCGGTTTCACAGCTTCGCATTCACTTGCACAGCCATCTCCATCTGGACCGCGAGCAACAGATCGGATTCAAGCGGAACTGACATCAATTTTGTGCATTTATTTTTCCGTTTCTTTCCTCAAAGCTTTCGAGTGGATCTCGTTTTATTTATTTATTTCTTTTGTTTTTCATTTTTGATAATTGAAACCTGAATTAATGTGCGGCGAAGTGAAAGGTTCTACGTGACTCAAATGACCCGAGCCGATTCACTATCACCGTCGATGAAAACACAAACTCATTTATCTCTCCCCACCACACAGAATAAAAATACAACATCTTGTTTGTTTTGTACAAAAAAAAATTACAATAATTTATTTTCTCCTCCGTTTTCCACTCTTCATTAATTAATCATTAAAATTAACTTTACACAATTTCGCATGAGTTTTAATGAGTCTTGGCCTTAGCTTTAGTTAACTTTTCGTACTTTGATTTGGATGAGTGCCACAAGTAGAATGGAATGGTTAATGAGGGTACGGTCATGATGGCAAAGGCGATCCAATCGAACAAATGAGATGAGAAACGTTTGTTGAATTCGGCCAAACTGACGATGACACCTTCACCTGGTTCGGAACTGACGGCCAATTGTTCCTATTCGAATTGACAATGAAACGAAATACAAGGGAAACAACAGCTCAATTAGATTCTGACATCAAACAGACAAGCAGACGCTGGCGTTCGAAAATACTTACGGTTTCAGAATCTTCATTCGGGCGGTAGGTGAGTTCAGCGGCGGTGAAGTTGAAATATCCGTGGTATTTTGGCTGAACAACAACAACATGCGAAACATTTGTTTGTGGTGCGATGCGGTCGATAACAGCATTCAAATGACCACCAACAACGTTGAAGGCCTCTGGGTGGAAACCATTGTCAACTGCAAGAGAAATTCCAGAGATTTGATTCAAATGAGATGTTCCACGTAGATGATTTTTAGATATGCGGAAACATCCAACGTCTCGGCTTCGATCAACTAACCTAATTTGACGTTGGTAGCGGCACCATTGCCAACATTGTACAATGTGTATTTGACGACAATATCGCTCTCGGCAACCAAATATCTGTTCAAAATTTGCTTGGAAAACAATAGACGAGCACTGGTGTCATCGTCGGATGCTGCTGAGCAGGTGGCAATCAAGCCAAAGAGGGCAACCACCAAAATTCCCGACAATTTATTCATCTGAAAGTGGGAAATTAAAGCGAATTATTGAACTTGATCGACGACCTGAATACAAGTTTGGGAAATGCGATGATCGCATTAGAATCTAATTTAAATTCCGTTTGTCGATCATCGATTTCATCAATACACGAGAATATCATTGGAAAACCAACAAAATTCTCAAAGTTCTGACTGAAAGGTGGCGAATGCTGTGAGTTTTTAAACAAAATTTCTCGAGAAATCACCGTTTTCACATAAAATCTACTCAAATCAGGATTATTTTCACAAAATTATTATCTAAACGATGACACGTATCGCGGTTTAACCAAAAAAACCTCTTACCTTCACTCTGTGTAGTGTCGCCGTGTTCTTCGTAATGAAATGTTTTGCCTATCGCATCAGCCACAGAGCCAAATACGTTTTGAAGATGGAGAAGTTTATAAAGTGACGTGTCGCATGCGTTGACCAAATGTGTCAAATTGTAAAACAATGGCGGCCGCTTGATTCGGAGCCATCTGTCGGGTTCATTCGAGAGCGCGGCAGCCATCTTTGAATTCGACCGGGTGACTTAGAGTGGATCGTGGCGTTTGAATCGACGCTTGATAAATCAATAAATTTTACGATTTCGCGCTCGGCGGTCGTTGATGGTGTGCGTGCTTACGCGACGGACGGCGACTTTGTACGGCACTTGTACGTTGTGCTGTCATCTGTCAAATGATTGTAAATAGTTTTTTTTCGGTCGTCAATCGCAGTTCGTTTAGACGAGTGGAATGGAATTATAGCTTTTTGATAAATTTTGTACAATTTTTGAATTGGAAAAAGGTAAGAGCTTTCAACGAGCATCTTTGGCGTAAATAGGAACAATCGGCGATGAATAGATCAATCGTCTGATCTTGAAATTCTGGTTGAAACTGCCACCATGCTGAGGCACTACGAGTAAGATTGGGTACATTATTTCTCTCGTTTTTACAGCAAACCGTTTGAATAGTCGGCGACAGAATGCAGAAATATGAGAAATTGGAGAAAATCGGTGAGGGCACTTACGGGACAGTATTCAAGGGGAAGAATCGCGAGACCTTGGAGATAGTCGCATTGAAGAGGGTCCGTCTCGATGAAGATGATGAAGGTGTACCTAGTTCAGCTCTTCGAGAGATTTGCTTGTTGAAGGTTTGTGATCGAATTTGATCGTCGTCGGATGCAGGACCACTAATTTGCCTTGATCATTTCGTTATGTTGCAGGAGTTGAAACACAAGAATATCGTGCGATTGTATGACGTACTTCATTCCGACAAAAAGCTCACACTGGTGTTCGAGCATTGTGATCAAGATCTGAAAAAATACTTTGACAGTTTGAATGGCGAGATCGACTTGGATGTCGTCAAAAGTTTTATGTATCAATTGTTGCGTGGATTGGCCTTTTGTCACAGTCACAATGTTCTGCATCGCGACTTAAAGCCTCAGAATTTGCTGATCAACAAAAACGGTGAATTGAAATTGGCCGATTTTGGATTGGCTCGGGCATTCGGTATTCCAGTCAAGTGCTATTCAGCCGAAGTGGTAACGCTTTGGTATCGTCCACCGGATGTTCTCTTCGGAGCGAAATTGTACACGACCAGCATTGACATGTGGTCGGCTGGTTGTATATTTGCTGAATTGGCCAATGCTGGACGGCCGCTGTTCCCTGGATCCGATGTTGACGATCAGCTCAAACGAATTTTCAAATTACTCGGCACCCCGACGGAGGAATCTTGGTCGGGTGTCAGTCAGCTAGCAGATTTTAAGCCATTCCCATGTGAGTTCCGTTGACCGTTGCCGAAACCAACTGAAAATTGACCGAGCTTTCATTTGATTCTCTTGCAGTGTATCATCCAACCACATCATGGAGTCAAGTTGTGCCACGATTAAATTCCAAGGGACGTGATTTACTACAGAAGCTGTTGGTTTGCGTTCCGAAATTGCGAATAAGTGCCGAACAGGCCATGGCTCATCCGTATTTTACTGAGAATTAATGGCCTGCGGTTATTGGAGCGGGTCTTTGTGTATCCGAGCATCGATTCGATTTGATAAAGGAGTGAGGTTCTGAAATGTCTCGTTTTTCTTTATTTCGTCCTGGACCTGTGATTTTCAACTGAACACTCAGAGTTCAGTAATTAATTTCGACTGTTTATAGCCAACTGTTGGTGCAATCGATGCGGTTCCCATTGAGAGCTCCATCTGAATCCGATTTTTTCTTCAAAAACTTGACGATCATTTTTTGTGTGATTTCAAACCGAAAAACTCATCGAACATTGTAATAAAATTTCTTAAAAATAAATTGATTTCGTAAGCAAGAAAACGAGTTTGCTTTAGACGTCCCAGAAGAGTTTCGTTACATTTGTGGAACGCCCTGCATGAAACCTCACAAAGTCATTTCCGATTTTTTTTGACAGGTTTGCTCTGACAGTTTCACTGAATGTTTGCTTGTGATGACTTTAAGCATCATTTTGTGATGGGTTTTACTCTTTGATCCCGGCACGGAGCAATGAACTTTCAAGTAACTGCTCCAACGGCCAGCTGTTCACCTGAAATCTCTTCGCAATGTCGATTTTGTGGAAAATCCGTAGTGAATTCGATCTCAATTTGGGATGATAACTCGATTGAGTCAAGCAATGAGCTAACTCTTCTGGAGAAAATTCAAATGTGTTTGCCAATCGAGGTAAGTCCAAATCCTCCAAACAATTCAAAAATTGCGACAGTTGACCATCCGCTATTGCTTGATCAGATTAACGTTGATGACAAACTTCCGAAAATCATTTGCGAGAAATGTTGCCAACGAACGAATGAAACATATGCCTTCGTTGAGATGGTGCTGGCCACCCAAGAGGGATTAGCTGTCAGCTTCGATCGGGAAGAATTCAAGCAACCGCTGACGACCAACAGATGGACGCAACAGGAAGTCGAATGCGAGCAGTATGCCAGCAAATCGTCCGCCGTTTCGTAAGAATGTTAATGATAGATTTTGTCATAGTTACTAATTAGCCGGATTGTAGATCTCCAGAAGCGATGACTTCTAAGTTGAATGTTAGCGAAGTCCTCAAGAAGCTTCAAACGACGAGCAACATAACGATATCCCGGAAGATAATCAAGAAATCTTGCAAAGTGCCGGAAGCTGACATTGACCGATCGAATGAACAAGAGGATGTTGCACCGTTCACTGGAAATGTTCCAGCCAATGGTATTGGCCGCGAAACCATGAATTTAGAGAGCGACGATGAGGATGATGACGTCGACGATGACGATGACGATTATACTTACGAAAGCGATGAAATGAGTGTGTCTGACAGTGATGAAGCCGATTGTCTAGAAGTAACAGCGAAGAATGACTCGGAGAAAATCGACAAAAATGCGAAGCGTAAAGGGAAATCGGGCTCAGCGAATCAGAAGGAAGTGGTCGTGGTCAAAATGAATGCTCCGCCGGTGTACATTTGTATGACCTGCGGAGAGAAATTCAGCTCATTCGAACCGCTCAAAGAGCACATGAAGAACAATCGAAGCTGCAAGAAAATTGTTCTAACGTGTGAAGCTTGCGGCAAACAATTTGAAACGAAGAAAGCACTCTACCAACATTCGCTAACGCACAAGGACAAAACGCTGTTCATTTGCGATCAATGCGGCAACAAGTACACGAATCGCTTCAATTTGGAAAACCACAAATCATCGAAACACGGCGAATACGTGGAAGAATTTGGGAACATTTACAAGTGCAAGACCTGCGACAGCCAATTCACGAACCGAAAAGATCTGTACGATCATATTTACAATCACTCGAAGATTCCAGAAACCCTGCTCTGTGACACCTGCGGCAAATGCTTCTCATCGGCGGATAACTTGCGATCGCACATCCGCATTCACTTGAATATTCGACCGTTTGCATGCACCTACTGTCCCAAGCGATTCCGATCACGGCTTCAATTGACCCAACACCTGCACGTTCACACTGGAATCAAACCATTCACCTGTTCGTTGTGTAAGCGGGCCTTTGCTAAGAAGGATTCGTTGGTGTCGCATTTGCGGACGCACACTGGCGAGCAGCCGTATCAGTGCAGCCTGTGCCCAGAGACATTCAGTTCGACCAGCAAACTGAAAACCCACTCGAAGGTACATGTGAGCAATGTGGCGATGGATCTTGGTGTAGAGCCGGTCGAGTTGTCGCTTGATTTACCGCTTGAGGAGCCGCTTGAGGAGCCGCTTGAGGAGCCGCTTGAGGAGCCGCTTGAGGAGCCGCTTGAGGAGCCGATTGAAGAGCCTCTCGAAGAGAATGCCGTTGAGATCGACAGTCAAACCTCGTATGCCTACGAGGCGAATTTCATTCAGGCGGGCGACATTCTCTTGTACGAAACGTCGAATGATGATCACATCGCCACCATTCACACGAATATCCTCGATTGACTTTGAAAATCGGCCATAATTCATTTATTTATTAGTATTAAAAATCGATTATTTATTTATCATTGAATTGGAAAAAAAAATAAAATCAAAAAAATACGAATGTTTGTGTTTGACTTTGCGACTCGCCCCGGGGATAATCACCCTCCACGTATTCATCTTTCTTCTGGAGAATGGAAGCCGTCGAATATGAGGTGAACCGCTCAACTGGTCATCATTTTTTCCATTCGGTTTCAACGTAAGTTTGGGGTTCGGCTATTGGAGGGATTCCCAGAATGTTGGAAAGGACTTTCAGATTATGTAAGTGGCTAAAACGCTTTTATTTCCGATTTATTTATCTGTACTTTACATCATCACACA
>JANSTV010051316.1:0-13928 GCA_027564135.1 Lestremia cinerea
GGATGCGTCTGGAATTGAATGCCCAGCTTGTCGTTGTTGTCCACTTGGACCTTGATTCGACCATATTTCTCGTCGGCAATTCGCAGCGTCAACATGCCGGTCAATTCGAACGCTTGCAGTCCTCCTTCACGTCCCAAACGGACGTTGATCTTGTCCTCAATACGCAAATGGATGTCATCAGTGGGCACATCTGATTTGGCCCGAACAGCGGCAGCAGCCGAAGCGTTGGCTGGCGTCGGTGCCAACGCGCTGATTTTCTCACCCTCGCTTTTCAATTGGTCCACAAACGAATCGACGTCCTTGCTTTTGCTGCCCAATTTGAGGGCATTTCGCGTTGGAGCCTGCTTCTTGATTGGCGATGGCAAAATATCCGAAATACCAATCGACGGTGATGAAATGGAGGACGAGCTCGAGATGCCTCCAGATGAACCGAATCCCTCGCCGATGCTGCTGTTCCCAGAAACGCTGCTGTAGCCTCCACGACCCATAAAACCACCGCCTCGCTTGCTCGACTCCAAGCGTTGACGTTGCAGTTCCTTCGCCTTCTCTCGCATTTTCTGCTTAGCCTCACGCTCCTGCGTTTGACGCACCGCCTGGTAGACCTTCTCCTCGTGCGAGTCCATCTCGACGAAGGTCTTGATCTGCGCCAAATTAACACTTTCACGATAGCCCAAGGCCACGATCTCATCGAAGGCGAAGATCAAATTGAAAGCATTCTCATGGATTTCCTTCTCGTCCAAATTGCGGCAATACTCGGGGATCTGAAACGAAGTGGACATCTCAGTTGCTGGCGGTCACACGCCACACCAATGGATCAACTCACCACTTTGGAGAACAATCTCAGCGTTTCCAAATCCTCCAAAATGTTCGACGTCTTGGTGGTGATCAGCAGCATGTACAGCTTCTCCATCGGCTGATAGACGTACCGCACCGAGTCGGTTTCGACGAATGTGTGCTGTTTGCCAGAGGTCATCAGCTTGGGGAATGCCGCCAACAGTCCTTCAATGCGCGCCTTGCTCAACTCCACGAACTGACGTGACAGAATCGCTGAAGAAGCAAACATGTTAATCGAATGGGGCGAATAGGGCTTTGCGAGAACTTACTTTTGCCACCTTTGGTGCAAACGGCTGCTGATATCAAAACCTGCAAAACACAGAAACATTGCTTGAGTGAAACGGGCCGAGAAGTGGTTGCCTCAAATCCACAGCGAAATATCAAATCTTCATTCCTCTTGGTGTTTCCTTTGCTGCTTGACACATCCACGGAAACAAAACCAAGTGAAGGCCAAGATTCGGCAAGCGAATTGAAATTTCTGGAATTTTTCTATGAGAAACTCGATGGATTACCATTTTCAAGTTGTTTTTCGCGGTTTGTTGATGAAAATATTTGAAAATTCGAGGAAAATGATGAAAAACACGACAAATTTCTGGTCGACGATACAATTGCTGGGTGACGTGTATGGAATGATTCGTTTGACGTTTCACGATTTGAGTATCTACTCGTACTTTCGATGGAGGCGCTGAGTATGGGATGGAAAGCGAGCATTCACCCGGAGGGAATCGTCAATAAGAATCTGCCGGTCGGAAGGAAAATCAGGAGCAATTCCAATGTCACCCACGATTTTCCTTCAATTTTCCCATTCAACTTTGCCGAAAGAAAAGAAGAAAAGAAGCGATGCCTCAGCTCAACCGTACCATTCAAACCGTCAATCGTAGCCAACTTCACACCCCGGCCACTTGAAACAACAAAAATTTGTTTGTCATCGCAGTCCGCAAGAAAGAAAACACAGTTTCATTCGTGATCGAAATCAACTCGAAATAAAAATCCGGAAAAATAATTGAAATGGCTTTGGCTGAGATTTGCGGTTTGTCCGAGACGAATTTGTTGTCGAACAATGAATTCACGCCGCGCAGTTTCCACAACGATATTCTGGAGAATTCCTGCAATTTCGACAACAATTACCAATTGTCGATGCCACCCTACGCAAATGTAAGGTTAGAATTTGTCGTCGGTGAATATTTTTGACTGAAAATTTCGCTTGTCATTTCAGCCAATGGCCAGCTTAAACAAAATGCAGGAATACGGGAGCCAGCACGGGATCAAAATGGAATTCGACCACGGAACCACCACATTGGGATTCTGCTTCCAAGGCGGTGTCATTTTGGCTGTGGATTCACGAGCCACTGGCGGCCAGTTCATTGGTTCTCAATCGATGAAGAAAGTCGTCGAGATCAACAACTATATGCTGGGAACGCTGGCCGGCGGTGCTGCCGACTGCGTGTACTGGGATCGAGTGTTGGCAAAGGAGTGCCGTTTGTATGAATTGCGGAACAAGGAACGCATTTCCGTTGCGGCCGCTAGCAAAATCATCGCGAACATATCGCATTCGTACAAAGGCATGGGTTTGAGCATGGGCATGATGTTGGCCGGTTACGATAAGCGTGGCCCGGGCTTGTACTACGTCGATTCAGATGCCGCTCGTATTCCCGGCAAACTGTTCTCTGTTGGCAGTGGCTCTGTGTATGCTTATGGCGTTCTCGATTCGGGCTACAAGTGGGATTTGGGCGATGAAGAGGCTCAAGGTGAGTGACTCGAATGCCTCCCGTCTGCTCGAACGCTTTTCCAATTGTTATCTTTCTTCCACAGAACTTGGCCGTCGTGCCATCTATCACGCAACTCATCGAGATGCCTACTCTGGTGGCATCGTTCGTGTCTACCACATCAAACCAACCGGCTGGGTCAACATCTCCAACGAGGACTGCGTCGATCTGCATTTCAAATATCAAGAGGAGAAGAACGCTCGACTCGCTTAATTTGGTTTATCGGTTTTGTATCTTTAATTTCGATTCTTCAGTTTAATTTTGTGAATTCACCAATAAATCTCCTTTCGTAATTCACGGCACGCCTTCGAGTTTATTTCAATAACTCGTCGATCTTTTTGACAAACATTGTTTTCGCATCACAATCGTCCAGCTGTTCGAGAAGCGGTTTGATGTTCGTAGCGAGACGGATTTTGTCGGAAGCCGATTCCTCGGCGATGTTCAGCAGCTGTGAGTGGAGGCTTAGGAAGAGGTCGCTGTAGAGTGGTAGGCCTTTCAGACTTGAGATGAACTTCAAGGTTTTTTCCAGGAGTTCGATTTTGCTATCGACTGTCTCCGCTTGAGGGAGGAAATGGCTCTGAAAGATACAGTTATGAATTCCGATTCCAAAGTTGGAGGGAATGGGACTCACCTCGAAGATCCGAACGAAGCCGTTGACGCAGTGCCGGAAACAATTGAGGGCATTCAAGACATTGGACTTCGCCACGATAGACGTCAACATACCCATCACAGTCCAGAAGGACGGCAACAGGGCCGCATTTCTGGCCAGCCATAGCATCTCCTTCATTGTGCATCGGATGATTGTCTCCAAAAGGAATTTTACGGTTCCGATATCATCCAGCTTGAATTCGGTTGGATGCAGAAACACCTCGAAAGGTTTCACGGCTTCGGTCTTAGCGAGCTCCAGTTTCTGGAAGTAGAATCGCGTCATCGGCTTGTACGAGGCTATGTTGCGCATAATCCAAGCTTTGTCTACGGAAAAAAATGTCATGAAATCGCTACGAAACCATCATCATCATCCACGAGGGCTGCCTACCTTGTTCAACAGCCTCTGGTAGGTACTTCTTCATCACATTGTTCACGAACTCAATGGCGGTTCGAACGACAATTTCCGCATCATCGGTGTAACTCATCACATCCCAACGGCAATCGTCAAGCACCTTGGCGCCCATCACCAGCAATGGTGGAGTTAACTTATCAAATTTTTGTTTGTTCGCGATCAATGAGAGCGATTTCATGATCACCGCGATTTGTCGCATATCTTTCACATTCAAGGCAGCGACCAAATACTTTTTGTACAGAAGTTCAATGACGAACTCCTCCATCGGAATGACATTCAACTGGAATAGTTCGGCCAAAAACAGCGGGATGAGTTGATGATGACTATCGCTTTCAATGACGTTCTTCTGAAAGAAATTGCAGAGATTCGCTGCCAGAAAAGTGCTCGCAACCTTCTTGGTCGCTTCGATAATCTCCAGCATTTGACGCTGTTGTCGTTCATTCACCAAAACTTCTTCGAACACTTTGTCGTAGAAGAGCGTCGGGTTTTGAAGCAACATTTTCAGGTATGCCGTCGGATTCTGGTCGAATGTGGAGCGGTTGAACACCTCGACCAACTGACGTTCGAAGCCCTCCAGCTGTAGGCACCCGAAATGCTGCTCTTGACTCTGCACCGCAAACGCAATCAGTTCCAGAATATCGTTCACTGCGAAATGATCCATCGCATTCAAGCAGATTCCGATGAGTTTCTCCTCGACTTGCTGCTCCTCGCTGAGTTGTGTACCGAAGGCGATCACTGATTTGATATTCTTCAAAGTCAGAGCATCCGTAAACGTTTCGAGCGTCTCCAAACATTCCTGGTTGCCCAGCACCAACTCCCCGCGACCGATAAAACAATCGATCCATTTGCTGAGATGCTCATCCTCGTGCGATAACTTTTCGAATTTTTCCAGAATTTCACCGATAGTCGATTGCTCGATGCGTTGCTCGATGGTCATCGGTTTTATGGAAATCGTCTCCAATTGGCTGCCAACGTCATGCTCGAAACATTCATTGACATTGATCAGGTCTCGAACTTGGAAAGCTGCTTCTCCCACTGCCCGCTGCAGTGTCGTCTCCTCGTCGAGATCCACCTCGCACCAATACATGAACGCGTGACAATTGACCTGCATCACGTTGTGTTGGAGCGAATTAAGCAGCGTTGTGTTGAGCTTATGCAAATTGTCAACGACGATCGCGCTGTAGTTGCCCTCAGCGTCATGAGTGTCAATCAGCGGGTCGAGCTCCGGAGCGAGTTGATATACTCGGAGCGATTCATCGACAGTCAACGCTGGACGCTTCTGGAACATTTGCAGGCAGCACAGAACCATTTTGAGAATGTGCTTCATCACGAACCCCGAGTATTTGTAGTATTTGTTCTTGGTCCATTTATCGAATTTCTCAGCGTCCGGCGAGAAGAAGTGCCGCAGCAGATCCATTGTGATGTCGTGATATTTCCCCAGTATGATCTTCTTGTCAACGGCGGCCATGTGCCGATAATCGGAACGAGCGATATTCGTGTAAATAGAGCAGACTAGGTTATCGACGCGATCGAGGACCTCGTACGGTTCGGCAAATTTCAAACTGTCGACAGCATTGTCGATGAACTGCAAGGGGAACCAAATCGGTGAGTACGCGATGATCTCGTAGAAATACTCGTCCAGCGACAATCCCCAGACGCAGCACAGCAGCAAACATTTGGGCAGTTGTGGAATGGCGTTCAAAAGATGGGCGCAGGTGTTGTCCTTGGCCAAATCGTATTTGAATGTTGCCTCGGTGTTTAGCACCAAGAACAGCGTGATTTTCCTAAACTCATTCGAGTATTGTGGTAACGGCTTGAAAGTTTCCGTGCTGACGTAGCCCAATGATTTCAGCACATTCAGCACTCTTGCCACGATCTCCGTGATGTATGGTTCGTTTCCTGCAGGACTCGAATCGATTAGCGTACTGGAATCCACATGATTGCCATTACTCACCTCCGCGAAACTGGATTTTCGCCAATGGCTTGACGTACTCATTCGCGTAATTCAAAACCGATTGGATTCGTAGCAAATCCGGTGTGAAATCCATTTTTTGCGATGCGGCAAATAATTCCAAAATCTGCTTGATGTTTTTCATTTCAATTTTCGAGCGCAAACTTCAGTCAGACTCATATCACAACGGGCCTCTGTCGGGTTTGACAGCTCAGGCTGAGTGTTACCTCATCGGCGATTTCGTATTTCGTTTTAGTGACTCGACACTGGGAACGCACTCACGAGAGAGGTTTTCGAATTGGAATCATTCGTTTGGGTCGAACGACTCTAATTCCAGGCAATTAGGAATCAATGAGACAGCATGAAGGACAGCGTCTGTTGTGCTCAAGACAAATCGTCTTCAGATGGAAATGAAACGCTCGGACTTATTGCACTCAAAAGTAATCTGTGTTCGTTTCATCAAATCATGCCAACGAAATTTATTAATTTTCTTTTAAGAAAAAAACCGCACAAATAAAAAAGTAAAACTATACGCAGATTTGAAGCCAAAAGAAATTGCCTAATTGAAATGAAATTCATAGATAGGATTGAAACGAGGGGAAGAAACCTACAATTTACTTTTGCCTCCCTTGGGCTGAATGTCGATGTAGGGCTGCACGATTGGATAGAGCTCCTTGCTGGACTTGAACACAGCCAAATCGATGATGGGCACCAGAGTGGCGACCGACGTTGTCGTCGATGTTTCTTCGGTCACTTCCTCCACCGGAGCTTCAGCTTCAGCCGAACCAACGCCACCTTCAGCCGTTGATAAAATGTGAATGGCGAGCGCATGTCGCTTTGAACCGCTTCGTAAGATATGAGTGCGATAATAGTCGAGGAATTGCTGCTTGGTGATCAACTTCAGAATGGCCACCTCCTTCTCCGGTCGATAGAAATGGTATTGCTGCAGGGCGATCTCGTTCAAGAACTTGTTAAACAACGTCGAGAGTCGCTTTGGTTTTTCCAATTTCTGGGCGGCAAGAGCGTCTTTGTGCCGTTCGAATTCCTCATCGGGCATTTCTTCGATTTGAGTCTGCAGCGGAGAAGAATTCCGGGTTAGATTTCTGGTTGAGAATTGAAACAACGAAGAGGTCTCACCGTCATGCCGTCCAAGAAACTCTCGATACGTCCCTCGACGTATGCGGGATGGCGCGTTGACTGAACGATGAATCGAATGCCTTGCACGCCATTGGCCTTGCGAGATCCACAGAACACGATGTAGCCCAGCTGCTCCTTGGTGCGCAACGTATTGTAGCAAGGTTCGCACAAGATCTGCGACGTCAAATCGATAAGCACGTTGGCTCGATCATTCTGTATGCCGCACTGCAAATACAAGCTCGCACAAGAGCTCTTGTGGTACTCGTTTTCAGTTTCAAAGCGATACGCGAAACCCTCATCGAGCTTGTATTCGCGTTTCATTAGCAGTTGACGAGAGAGCAATGGCAACGTATTTGCATTTGTCGCGTTCAACTTCTGTTCGACCAAACCGGCCAGCTCCATTGCATGCGGCTTGTTGGCATTGCCGTGAATGAAGCATTCGCAGTGCAGTCGCGAGAGGAGGTCTCGAATGTACTGGTTCAATCGGTCGACAGTTATCACTGAAAGGGGAATCGTGAGTGAGTAGGTTCTCGATTGGCTGCCAGTTCAAGGGACTTACAAGACACCGCGTCAATGAGCTCTTGTTTGGTCCAAGCATGTTCGGTGAGGATCAGCGCCAGATAGTAGACTGCGTGCTGGTACGGCTGTTCTGCTTTGAAGTTCTTCAGCGCTCGAAGAAGCTGTTCTTTCATGATTTCGAATCGTTTCGGGCAAAAGGAGAAATCAAACATTTGATCCAAGACCTTCTCCAGCAGTACTCGCTGCTTGTGACTGTAGCCGCTGATTGAAAGCTATAAGACGATCAAATTCATTGTTACCATCGCAAAATGGAAAAGACAATCGATCTGGGTACTCACACTGACACCATTGGCGGTATTCGAAACTGCAAACCTGAGTCCAGCCAACTCTGCCTCATACAAATACTCGTTCAATTGATCTCTCAGCAGCGTCACAAACATATGCGTGAAGTTGCAATTGAGCGGATCGGCATAAGCCATCGGGCTGTTGAAGTCGAAATTCATGATGGTTTTCGGCTTCAAAAATTCCGTATCCTGTTTGAACCACACCCGCATGACTGGCGTGTCGTAGATAATTGCCGGATAGGGCTTGATGTCGGCCTCATCGACGGGATACAAATTGAAATCGGTCGGGATGAAGGGGTTCGGATCGGGAAATTGGAGCTTCTCATTCAGTCCACAGTCGGCCCATTCGGCCAGCCGAGTCTTTTCAATCGGCTCTGAATGATACTTGGTGCCGTACCATAGTTCCGAGCTCTGGCAAACCTCCTCCAACGCTTGACCCACCAACACGATACGACTCTTTTCGGGGCACAAGTCCTTCATCAGGTCTTCGATCAATTCCGGCCGCCACTCAGTGATCAGATATGGCGCTGTCAACACCTCCTCCAACGGATACAGCTGCATCGAATGAACTACGCTAGACACCAGTGACAGAGCGGTTTCCTTGTCCTTGAATCGGAACTGCATTTCGCTGAGATTGAGGTACTCCTCGAAGATCCACTTCTTTGGTCCTGCTTTGCGCAACATGTTGATGTACTTGGAGAGAAATGTCGTTAGTTGATGAACTAATCGAGGAGCTAAGCTGAACACTCACCTGGAAAATGATGCGGATGATGTCATCAGTGTGATTGAAACCCTCTTGTGTCAAATCGACCATGATGTCGAAAAAACCAAAGCCCCGTGCCGCTGTACTGTGTCCTGCCAACAGGCTGTTGGACCATCCACGTGACTTCAACTCCGATAGAATGCTGCCTTTGCCTTCGTGGCCAATCAAATGGCTCAGATATTGTTCCGGCTGAAAATACGCCACCCATTAGCTCAAGATGACTCAATCTACGATTTAGTACACTCACCCCAGACTGGTAATACTTGTCCAGATCACCGGTTGGGAATGTGATGGTCAACGTGCGTGAATCCTTCACCGGAACGACGCACACTTTCATCTCGTAATGCTCTGCCGAATATGGATGATCAACCCATTTCGGAGACTCCACATTTTTGTTGACGATTCCAGCAAATCGCGATATTATCATCTCTTCCAGTTCGTCAAGAGTCTCCTTGCCGTAAACGGACAAGCACATGATATTTGCCGAGTACCATTTGTCGTGAAACTTGAGCAACTCCTCGCGGACATCAACACCAGCTGCCTTTGGATCATCGCACAAGGTCTTTGCATTGCCAGTACCAAATTTGCTGAAAGGATGCTTTGGATCGGCCAGCGATTTGTTCACTTGACGAATGCGCCACACATCCGTCGCCAGATTCTTCTCGTGTTCCGAATTTACAGCGTTTATTTCACGATCGGTCGCACTAACGGTGAACAGCGGTGAGATAAAAAACTGTGCGAAACGGTCGAGAGCGCCCTCCAACTGGCTGGGCACCACATCAAAATAATATTTCGTGTTGTCCGCATAGGTCGATGCATTCGACGTGCCTCCATTCTCGGAAAGGAATGTGCTGTAGGCATTCTCATTTGGGTATTTCTCGGTGCCCAGGAAGAGCATATGCTCGCAGAAATGTGCCAAGCCAGGAATTTCATCTGGATCGCTCATATGTCCAACATCAACAGTCAATGCGGCAGCTGCTTTATCCGTAGTCGGATCGCTCACTAGCAACACCTTCAATCCATTCGCCAATCGCAGTCCACGATAGTCACGATTGTCCTGCTGTGACTTGACGATATTGTTCACGCGCACCATTTTACTCGCATCGACTGTCGTCACTTTGATTAACGGCAATCCGCTTTTGTTCGTGGCGTCCATGACTCGCTGATGAATTCCTCGAATGATCAGCGTGTTCCCTTGTTTGGTTCTGTAGAGTGGGAAGGCGACACGTCAGAATCGATTGGTCAAACACCCCGTCGTCCCGCCTCGCGTCTTTATGTAATCGCACTCACCTACTGCGAAGCACCGTCTCACATATTGTTGCGACAATTGTTCGACTGATTTTGAAATGCATGAATTTCAGTGACGTACCAAAGATGTGAGGCTGACGATTCGATCGGACGGGGAGCTCGTTTGCGAATTCACTGGCGCTTTTGATGCAATTCTATTTGCTATTTGACATTTGCGTTTTTTTCGTTTGCTCGAATGTGACACACAGCTGAGTCGATGCGACACATATGGCCGATGAATTACGTATTTACGTATTGAATGATGGGTGCGTTCTGTGGATAAGATCGATTTTCGTTTTTCAAACGAAGTTTTTGGAACAAGTTCGAAGAGAGAAGCTTCGAGTTCTGAGATCTGCAATTCTCCGGCGAGTCGTCCTTGATCAAAGACTTTCCAACACAATGCATCTGCACACGCGTCTGCAACGTTTCAAAGCTAAAAACGTTAGAAGTAAAACCCACAAATTTTAAACTTTTTTTGTGATTTTTATTCAATTTTTCTGTTTGGATACATACATTTGCAGTAATATTATGTGTAATTTGGTTGAATTTGTCCATTTCGGTCCAAATGAATTAATTAATCTCAGAATAAATCTCATCAAATTGTTAATTGTTAAATGTTAATTTCAAATTGAAAATGTAAATTTCATGAATTTCTGTGGCATAATCGACCTCCATGCATTGGCCCATTGCAGGCCGCAAAGTGAGGGATTGCACGGTGATTGCTAGCTGGTAGTTGGTATATTTCATAATAAACATCATAATAATTCGTGAATATATTCAAGAAATGTTCGTTCGCGATAACTGCCGCATGCCGCAGACAATGGCTAAAGTCGATGAAGCACAAAGGGATTCTGATATCTATGCATTTCCCTCGGAATGCCCGTTTCGAAAGCGGCTCAACAGACGGCTCTGAGCGTCCACGTCGAAAATATTCTCGAAAAATCGCCAATCAACAAGCAGAGGTGAACACATCAAAAAGCAAAGAACGTCGAATGAAAACACAACTCTGTCCGAATCGGACACCAGTCTCAGCCCGGCCCGCATTCGGAATTCTCTCAAATCTCACATCATCAAAATCATATAAAATGCGCGTACATTTCTTTGTTCCAATCGTTACGTTTTCGGTTTTTTTTTCCCGTCCAAAAATTCCATCTCGAAGGCATCTATCGTTTTAGCACCAAACGTTGCTTCGCACATTTCGTTCACAACTCAATTCGCGAAATAGCCCAAATGTTTTGCAATCAACTGAAAATGATATCAAAAATTAAATTATTGAAAGCAAAAGAAACTGAATGCAATCGCTTCCAACCGATCATCGTTTCAATAAACGAGTCCTTCGGAAAAAAATTTGTCGAAAATTCTCTAAAAGGCAACGCATTTAAAATGCCGGAACGCATGATCAGAAAAAGAAAGAAAGCGTTAAAATTGCCTAAAACAAACGATTGACTTAAACTACTCAATAAATGGGGCGCGGCAGCCAATCAACGAAAGTCACTCCCGTTGGAAATGCCTCTCAGATCGGCCGTTCCGACTCGCCCTCCAGCTACTGGATTCGCACCACTCGAAAGCATTTCCAAATCATTGAAAAATCCGTCATCTATCAACGTATCACATGTTTCATTAAATCTTCGTCGCCGCAGAAAAGAAAGAAAGACAAAAACAAATGATGAAAAAAAAACGCTTTTCCACATTTCGCATCGTTTGATATCACAATGAATGTCCAGTTGGTGTCCGGCGCCTGATGGGCCGAACCGCTTAATTTACTTCTGTTCCCGCTGGGTGAACGCTGAACCACGAAACAGTTCGATGCGCCCCCTAGTGGATTCCTGATTAGTTCCCAATTCAAATTCCAATCAACAAAATTAACGGCCGTCTCAATTCACGGATCGACACAAAAGCATTTCGCGACCCTCACAAAACGGTCAACACAAAATCCGTCAATTCGATTCCGGGGGCTTCGGGAGGTAGCTTGGAATTTTGCTTAAGATTTCTATGTAACAATTTCAATTACTGTTTTTTTTTTCGCTTTTTTGCTTTTTTCTTATTCTTTTTTTTTTGTTAATATTGTTGTTTTGCGTACATTTGATCCGCACAACATTCTAAGCGGATGACTAATTGGCTGGCTTCACACCATTGGCCATACCGAAACAGCAAACACAAAATTAAACACAAATGCATAGAGAGATTACGATTAAATGCATAATTAAGGTTTCCATTTTGAATCGATTAACAATAAAATATGAGTTTTTTTTTTTTTTTTGGTTTTTCTGTCTCTTAATTTTCTCCTTCTTTTTCTATTGGTTTTTTTTTGTCATCATTTTAGCAACATTTATTTTAGGATTTTGTTTTAAGGGTGTGATTTTATCTTCATTTTTTCCTCTTCATTTTGGATTTTAATAAATTCTAAATTTTATTTTTGAATTTCAATATGCTTCTGGCTGAATAAAAACTCCTCATAAATCGCATCAAATTACTGATTGTGATTTAATTTATTTTTTTTTTTTTTTGGTTTTTTTTTCTGACTAGAAACTGTGTATGTCGTGCTCCTCATTGGATTTTTGATAATTTAATTTAGATTTATTTGATTTTTTTTTGGGGAAATTTTTGAAAAAAAATTAAATGGAATAAAACTAAAAATTGGTATTAAATTTTTTAAATATTTTTTTTCGAAAAATTTCTTCTATTTTAGCTTGTCAATCGTCGTAATAAACGGTTTGTGTGAAGACAAAAATGTACTGAAAATAAAAGAAATGCCCAAAGTGATAATTGATTTGTGTGTGATTTATCCACTTGATCGTATTATGTCCTAACGGTATTATATGCTTTGCTACAGACTAGTAATGGTATTTTGTTTTTTTTTTTGGTATAAGTTTTATATTGAAATAGCAGATATCGTCTACAGTCACTAAATATAAATAGATGTTGAGGGGATCGCTGGTGTTGGGGTAGGCGACCCCCTCTAACTGCCCGATGGTGTGATGTGGCAGAAGGAGATTCGCTGTGGGAGTCTCACGGACCGGCACATTTCTTTTGCACTCTGCCGGATTTGATAGAGAGTTTCTTGAGTAAATTCTAGCTACTGAAATGATTGAGAAATAGCAAATTTCAAGTAGATTTTTTTAAGAGTTTTCATTTTTCGTTTAAGCTTATGATTTTGCGAAGGAGGGGGTTGGCAAAACCGGATGTGACTGAGTAAGTTTATTTTGGTGCAGTTTCTTCGTAGTTTTTGGAGTATGAAATGGGATGATCTGGAACGGTTGGATTGTTTCGTTGGATTCTCGTGGATGGGGTGAAGTTTTGGACAGTCACTGATAGCCATGAACAGCTTTGATTAAGCCCTATGGGATTGCACCAGCTCAACCCCGGTGAGACGAGCCACTTTTCCAAAACGATAAAATTTTCCTACATTCGAACAAGACGACGTCTTTCCAACGGCAATAACGGATCTCATAAAAACAAATGAATAACATCTTATCGTTCATTCTCCATATGTTTGTCTTTTTGACAGTTGCTGTCGTAAATAAATTCGTGTGTGCGATTAAATTGTCAAATTCACTTTTGGATTTGACAGTTGAATCGTCTGTGCGATAATTTTATTCGGTTTTTTTCCCATTCCAGGTAAGCTCATTCTGTGTTTCGATTCGAATTTTTTGAACGAAAAAGAAATTAAAGTATTCGCGAGAAAGAGAAAGCAAATGTCATTCGACAAGTTTCGCCGCGATGAACGGAATCGAGTGATTCAGTTCGGTTGGAGATTTTGAAAATCAATAAATGCCAGCAGAGTTGGTCTTGGAGGCAGCCATGCAAATGGCAGCCGTGTATTGATTAACAGGACCGTAGAGTTCTCGAATAATTCAACAAAATTGTCGCGAATTGTCGCGAGTAAATAGTTTCTGGGTGATTTCAACAGAGGCACGTTAAATTATCAAGTTTTTGTTTTTCTTGTTTTGATTCAAAGTTATCCCAGTTTCGACGAGATTCACGGGTGAATCTCATGTTGGGGGTGATTTTGAGGGTTGGCTTTCTCTTTGAGTAGGCCATTGGGGTAGTTAACAATCAGAGCTTTGAGTCGACATCATCGCGACGTTGGCTGACGGTCTTCGAAACCACTGTTGATTCGTCTCAAAGCTCCGCTAACAATCAACATTCGCATTCCAATTACAATTCGAAAGGGGAAAAAATCAAAACAAAAAGTGAAAAAGGTACTCCAAAAGCTCATTCGTAGATTTGTCACAAGTCATTTCGTTCCGTGGAAATGAAAAGACGA
>JANSTV010051327.1:0-13922 GCA_027564135.1 Lestremia cinerea
GAAACAAACGTTTGTTTTTTCTGGGAAGACAAAAATAGAATGAAAAATTAATTTGTTCAAAATTTCCTGAAGACTAAAATGACTAAAAATAAATAAATTAAAAACAAACAACAACAACGAAAAAAAAGAAGAATAATTATAATTAAAGAAAATTAAGAAGAAAATTAAGAAAAATTAAAAAAATTAAGAAAAATTAAGAAAAATTAAGAAAAATTAAGAAAAATTAAGAAAAATTAAGAAAATGAAATTAATGAAGAGAAAAAAAAACATAAAATTAATTAACTTTCAGTCGAAAAATGCATTTCGAAATTGGCGATCTGGCGAGTGACGGGAGACACGGATATTCGCCAAATTGGCATTTCGACAGAAAAAAAAAATGGTTCATTTCGTTTCGTGCCGGAAGTTTTGTGCGAAGCGATTAGAAGAGAGATGACTTGGTATGGTAATTGGATGATGACAGTAGGCAGATAGACACATTGGCGAAATGACGCGCGAATCCCAACGGTAAGCTTGTGAATGCTTGGATGCGTAAATGGAAATTCACATGTGTGTGTGCATGTGGATAATTGCGTATATTCGATCTGAATCTGAAACGACAAGCAAAATACACAAAGATATCCCAACAAAAACATATAACGACGGTCGGTCTTGGCTAATTTCTCGCAGTGCCTTGCAATCGTCCAAATGACGATTTGCATCTGTTTTGTGCATCGCTACAGAATTCACATTCGCTTCGCCTTGCGCTTCACTCAATCGACATTTCTTTCCATCAATTTTCACTCTTTCCATTCCATTCATTCTCGACGATTCGAATTCGATTTCGATTCGTTCTAACTTGCTAGCTGTGTTTTGCGATTTTTTCAGTGATTTGTTTGTTTGTTTGTTTTTTTTTCGATTTGTGCCTAATCAAGGGCATCACCTCTCAATGACAGCGTGTCACGCATCGACATTTTCTTTTCGAATTTTTTTTTTTTCGTTTTTTTTTTTTCAATTTTACGTACACACAATCGACTTCAATCAAATTGTTGCCCAAATGTGTTCACACAGTATGCGCTTCATGTTTGTTGCGAGAATGGGGGTAGGGCACATCTCTCTAAGTCTGCAAATATCTCAAGCAGAACAAAAAAAATACCGCGAAATTAGTTAAAAAAGAAAAATATACACTGGTTTGATGATGAATTTGGTTGGTTGGTTTTTTTTTTTGTTTTTTTTTTTGAATTTTTCTTATTTAAACTCATTTGTTTTTCTCATCATTTTCATGATCCCTTGCACTGTGCAGTCCTTCGGTCTATCATCACACACATTGCGGCCACTATTTACACATTTCTGCTCGGCTTTCATTCACTCGGTTTCTTTTGAACTGCACAGGCATTGCTCAGAACGCTTATGGTTAATGCTTACAGAAATTATTTAAATAAATTTTTTTTTGTCTTCATCATTCTTGCGATTTGAAATGCAACATCTTTTGAAGAATGGAAAAATATTCAATTTTTTTTTTTGGAAAAACAAATATTTTTTTTTTTTTTTTTTTTGAAAATCAATAAATCTTATTTTCGAATGGAATATTTGAGAAAAAATTATAAGGTACATCTGGTGAGTCCGGCACCAAAACCATCCGAGATGGGGGTTCACCTTGGTGCTCACCACAAAGCCATCGTTCCAATGGCAAATACATACCTTGTGCAGAAATCTTCTGTTTTTTCGCGTGCAACACATCTAGTTTGTCCTTTGTGGGCGATGTCTCTCTGGTGTATTCGTCATTTGAATCCTTGATTTCCTTGATAGCATCCTGCATGAGAATCGAATCGAATGATTAACACGAAATGATTGACCGAAAGGGAATCGCGCGGCGAGTGGAAAACGAGCGAGAAGGAAGTCAACAAAATGAAGAGAGAAAAAAAATCGATAATTTGTCTCTTTGTGCGGTGTGTCACGGGTATGGCGAGCGACCCAACCAAAACACCGATCAAGTTCGTATCTGGAGGCAACGAGAATGCCAATGTGATTCAATGCAAGTGATGGGAAAGTGCTAATGAATCGCGAACATCATCTTGATATCTCCATACGCGCACCACACACAATGTATAACAGAAACAAGGCGGCCATTTGCAAAAAAAAAAAAAAAAAAAAAATTGAAAGAAAAAAGAAGCGAAACGAATTGAAGATTCACCCAAACCCATGGTCGATTGAATAAACTCAATTTTACCTACCATTTCGATTTCGCCCTTCATTTTCAACACTTTTTTTGAGATGCGATGCGTTTCGAAAATGGTTTCTAATAAATTTCGACTAATTGCTCGGCGATTTGCACCCACAAATAATTATTTTTGTGATTTTGTTGATGTACCAGCGCGGTTTGCTTTTTCACCTCTTGCCATTTTTTGTCGGTTTGCTTCGACAAACGTTTTGACTTGAATTCATATGCGTCGCGCTGTCAATGTATTGCCGTTTCAAAATGGTCATGCACAGCCGTTGTATGGGTGGCGCACCGAATCACTGGAAATTAAGCGTCGTTCAGATTCGGTTGTGGTGAATATGCCATCTGTGTGTGAGCTCGGTGAGATGCCGGCAACCAATTGGAAGTTTAATTCAATCGTCGATCAATGAACGTTAGCTCGTTAGATTTGTCATAAATTGAATTTAATCCGTTTTACATGTGAAGGAAATTGGAAAAACAAATAAAAGAAAATGATTGTCTTATTTCGTCGGATATCCGATTATCCGTCATAAGACTGGGCCGTTTCGAATTGGAACCAAAATTGTTCGGATACTCGTCGACCAAAACTTACATCTGGGGAGATCCAGCCGGTTGAAAAAGGGCGTTTCGACGGTACTTTAACTCCACTGTCAATGCGCGCTTGGACATTGTTCGGGTCCCGTTTCAAACTCATTTTCGGAACTTCTTCTTGTAATACGACAGCGGGTGCCAGTAGTGGTGGTTGTAGAAAAAGGGCGAATGAACTAACTCTGATGGTGTCAACTCCATCGATCAATTTGAAAGATCGCATCAGCAGCGAAGCAAACGATGCCAAAGTCACCAAGGTCGTTCCTCGACAGTTCCGAGGCAATCTCATTGGCGAAGACTATTAAGGGAATAAGTATTTTGAGATTCCGCCGAATCCATCGATTGGTAAGCGAAAGCCGGAAAGGTGGTTCGAACCGAGCGGCGACAAGGAGGCTTTCGACCGTGAGTTGACGGGTGAATGGGAATCGTGGCTCAGAGGGAGACGGTGAGTTGGCTGGCGTTTGGATTGGCGAAGCAGAGGTCTGAATCAGAATTTTCGCTTCCAGAGTTGAACCACCGACAAACGAGGAACTCCAAAGGAACTACGCCATTATGCAGATGAAGAAGGTCAATTCGGCGAGGCCAGACAGCATGTGACTGGAAGAGGAACGTTACCCAAATACGATGAATATGAGAGAACTCCTGGACAGAAGCTGATCGACTGAGCTCTCTGGGTCTTGTCGGCTGCGTTAGCCGAATTTTCTAGTTGTATTTTAGCTTAGTTTCACCGCTGCAGGGATCGCGGAGTGTGTTCGATCCGCTGCGGATCAACCAGAATAATAAAACGAATCAATTTATTGTGTTTTTTGTTTGCTTTTTTTTTTTTTAAATGAAAATTAAACGGTTCCTTTTTATTAATCGAATGATTTGGTTCATCTCTTACAATCTCTTAAAAATATTTTACGTTTGATGTCAAATGCCTTTCAGCGAAAATATTTCGGTAAAAATTAATTTGTGTTTTCTGAATGCCGTCGTTGGAATCAGATGGAAATGAGGTGTTTGTTGTTGTCTTATTGGTGTCTGTGTGTTTGTGTTGCGATGTCCTTCTTCCCTCCTCGTAGATTATCGTATGTGTGTGTTTGTGTATTCAGTTAGATATGTGTCCGTATGTGCATGTGTGTATG
Source organism: Lestremia cinerea (assembly GCA_027564135.1). Taxonomy (NCBI): domain Eukaryota; kingdom Metazoa; phylum Arthropoda; class Insecta; order Diptera; family Cecidomyiidae; genus Lestremia; species Lestremia cinerea. The sequence goes on from JANSTV010051327.1 coordinate 3,910, forward strand.
TACGTGTGTTTTCGTGTAAGGGTTGTGTGGTGATTTGATGATTGCCATTGTGGTCTCAAATTGTGTCTGAAAAATCACCGATATCATACAATTCTTGATCATATAATTCGGCGTCGATTCTCCGACCGGCAAAAAATCGTCCATCATATGCATTACATGCCTGTTCCGCTTCCGCAGCCAAAGAGAATTCCACGAAAATATTCACATTCCTAATCTCCTTGTAGATTACGACACGTTCGACAGCCCCGTAATTGCTGAATTCTTGCCGGAGTTCATCCTCAAGACTCTCATCAACATCTTCCCAAACAATCATATTTCTCAGAATGACAACTCTACTGGTCTTACGCGCCAATCGTGGCATCACCAAATGGGAAGCATTTTGACCTTTGATCGACATCGTTTCTTGTTGCTGAAGCGTTTGCGGCTCGCCTTCTTCGAGTAATTTCTTTTGTAATTCTTCTTGTTGCTTTTCATGGGTCTTCGTGGGGACATCTTCGGGGGTTATTTTGGCCGGCGGTGGTCCTGTGAGGGATTTTTGCTGTTGCTGCTGCTGAACGGTAACGGCTGCAGTGGCTACAGATGCTGTGTTTGTGGGGAGTGTTGGCGATAGCGAGGCTGGAATCGCTGGGACTCCTAATGTTGGGGTAGCTGTTGAAAGTCCTGAGATGGAAACCAGACAGAGCATGATGAACACACTCAAGACAGCGTAGTTTGCTTTGTTTTTGTTTCCCGCATGCGAAACATGTAGTTTGCCCTTTGTGGGCGATGTCTCTCTGGTGTATTCGTCGTTTGAATCCTGGATATCGTTGGTAGCATCCTGCATGAGAATCGAATCGACTGATTAACAAGAAATGATTGACCGAAAGGGAATCACGCGGCGAGTGGAAAACCGAGCGAGAAGGAAGACAACAAAATGATGAGAAAAACAAATCGAAAGTTTCTGTCTTCGTGCGGTGTGTCACGGGTATGGCGAGCGACCCAACAAAAACACCGATCAAATTCATATCTGGAGGCAACGAGAATGCCAACGTAATTCAATGCAAGTGATGGGAAAGTGCTAATGAATCGCGAACATCATCTTGATATCTCCATGAAGAATACGAAAGAAAAAACAGGCGAAACAAATGAATTGGAGATTCACCCAAACCCATGCTCGATCGAATAACCTCAATGTCACCTACCATTTCGATTTCGCCCTCCATTTTCAACACTTTTTTCGAGATGCGATGCGTTTCGGAAAAGCTTTTTGATAAATTTCGACTAATTGCTCGGCGATTTGCACCCACAAATATTTATCGATGTGATTTCGTTGATGTTCCAGCGCGGCTTGTCGGTTTGCTTCGACAAACGTTCTGACTTGAATTCAAATGCGCCGCGCTTTCAATTTATTCCCGTTTCAAAATGGTCATGCACAGCCGTTGTGTCGTTGTATGAGTGTCGCACACACACACCAGCTCACATGCGACCGAATCACTGGAAATTAAGCGTCGTTCAGATTCGGTTGTGGTGAATATGCCATCTGTGTGTGAGCTCGGTGAGATGCCGGCATCCAATTGGAAATCATTCAATCGTCGATCAATAAGCGTAAAATTCGGTGGATTTGTCATAAAGTATATTTAGTCCGTTTTACATGTGGAGGAAAATGGAAAAACAAATGAAAGAAAATGAAGAGAAATGTATGATAAGGAAATGGTTGTCTTATTTCGTCGGATATGAAATTATCCGTAATAAGACTGAGCTGTTTCGAATTGGAATCGAATGATGGTTTACATTCGATCAAACAATGAATTTGAAAGGGAAGCATTTCAATCGAAATCGACAAGTTCTTGGTCGCCGAACAGACTGAGGGCGTCACAGTCGGACTCGTATCCATTGCTGTAATTTTCACTGGCTGCTTCCTCTTGGCTACTGGCCTCGCTAGTCAATGTTCCGCTCGACAGTGGTTGGACGTCCTTTGCTTTTTCATCGTCAATTTCCATCTCATCCTCTTCATCCGCCTCTTCCTCAATCTTCTCCGCTTGCTTCTTCTCCCCTTGCTTCTTCACTGCTTGCTTTTTCTCTGCTTGCTTCCTCTCTGGTTGCTTCTTTTCTTCTCGTTTCTTCTCATCCATCCTCTTCGCTCCGACGTAGCCGGTGCTCTTCGACGTCAACGTCGAGGTGCCGGGAGCTTTAGTCTGTTCAACAGATGTCTTCGGTTCAAGCAGATTTAGTTTTCCTTTCAAGCCGAAGATATTCAACACTTTAACCATATCAATCGAAGCCGAACTCTCTTGCGAATTCTTATTCTTGATTATCGTCAACACTTTGCTCTTTTGTTGATCGTTCATGATTGTTTTTGCTGCCTGAATCGGATCGAAAACTGTCTTCGCAATCGGTTGAGTTGGCGAAGGTGTACTTTGTTTTGGTAGTTCGTCATCCTGGACGTCATTCCGGTGCCTTTGGAGATAAGAATCACGCGATAGCGTTGGCAATGAGTTCAATGAGGGCCTGGGTGTAGGTCGACTGACTGTCGGTTGATTGACGGTCGATTGATTGACTGTCGGTCGATTGGCTGCCGGTTTATTGACTAACGGTCGATTGGCTGTCGGCTGATTGAATGTCGATTGATTGGCTGTCGGTTGATTGACTGTCGGTCGATTGACTGTCGGTCGATTGAATTTCATCGATAAATCCAATACACCTGGCGGATTATGAGGAAACACGGAAACTATTGGATGAACCGTCTTCGGTTGGCCAACAATAGGAAGCTGAGGGCACGGAGGAATCACAAGCTGAAATAAGCGAAAAATTGTTTTAAAATTGTCTGAAAATTCATCGACAAAAACTCACATCTGGGGAGATCAAGCCTGTTGAAAAAGGCCGTTTCGACGGTACTTCAACTTCACTATCCATCCGCGTGTAGCTATTGTTCGAGTCCCGTTTCAAACTTATTTTTGGAATCTTCTTTTTGTAATATGACAGCGGATGCTGGTGCTTGTAGAAAAAGGGCGAATGAACTGGCTCTGATGGTATCAACTCGATCGGTGGACTGATCGCGGGTACTTCATTTTCAGCCGATGTTTTCGGTAGTTTTATCGTAAACTTCTGAGGTGCTCGTGGCACCGGCTTGTTGTTGACTTCGCTTACCACCATTGCACCATCCGAGCTCTGTTTTCTTTTCTGCACGAAAACGAGTTTAGAACCATCGAATTTACCAGCTACCACTCGACCAGTCGGTCTACCAGGTCGCTTTTTCTCCACCGGCATTGCTCTTGTCGTTGCGACCTCGTGCAATCTGACTTTTGGTTTCAACTCGAATGGTTCCTTATCCGTTTCTGAGCTGGTCGAAACTATTCGACTTTTGCGGTTCAATGGTTTCGATGATTTTGACGGACCGGCAACGCTTGAATCATCAGAAAATTTCCCATCGTCAGCATCAGTCTTCTCAAACAGTTCTTGCTGCTGAATCAGCTGACTCTCTTGTGACATTGTGTCGCCGAAGCGAACTACCTCTCGATTTTTGAGTTGCTCCAAATATGATGGGTTGCGCATAACATCGATTAAAACAACCGTACAGGCTCTCATTTCCAAGTATTTTAATCGTCCATTCACTCTTCCCTCGCTGTTCATTCCATGCGCGCGAGATCCCTTTTTCGATTTTACTCGATCGTTTCTTTTCAAGCGCATTTCGATATTGATGATTTTCACGATTTTTTCAGAATTGTCTTTCAAACAAAATTAATCACATCCACTTGCAGCATTCACAGTAACAGAATGGCAATTCCTCAGAAAATCCGACAACAAGAATAATTCAGAATTCTGATTTGCTGTCTAATCGTAACTGTTTCGTTTCAATTAGAACTTCAGTGTCGTGAAGTTGATGCCGAATGGCGTTCACATTAGAGTCGACGGTGTGACTCACACAGCATGGTCTAACCATGTGCGTGTGCACACACACACAACGTCAATCATTGTCATTCCACGCACGAGTGGCACGACGTATGAATTTTCCGTCTGGTGCAATCTTTTGAAATAGTTCGTCGTGTCGTGGCAAGGCATCTCTCATTGCGATAACAAACGAATTTGTTGCGATTTTTTGGTGTGAAAAGCCATCAGCGAACGTGAATTCCAATTGAAAACTGAGGCAAAACGACCATCATGTCAGAAACAGAGCAGAAATTAGTTGACAACGATGCGACTAGTGGTCAAACAGGCGAAGAAGGTGGCCCACCGAAAACGGCCAAACAACTGAAGAAGGAAGCCGAAAAGGCGGCTAAATTGGCGAAATTACAACAGAAATTGGAGAAGAAAGCCGCCGCACCGGCCAAAGATAAATCGGACAAAGTCGAGGTGAGTCAACTCAGAAAACATGTCGGGCGACAATCCTTTGCCCATTCCATGGTTTGAGGTTATTCATTGTGTGCACAAGTTTTGAATGCGATCGATTGATCAAAGTGAAAGGTATGCTTGTCGGGTCGTGGAATCAATTAGAAATGTTTCGTTGCAGAAAAAACCAGTGAAAGAGGTTAAGGAAGCGGCCGTGTACGCAGCCAATACGCCGCTGGGTGACAAGAAAGACATTTCTGGAGCATTGCCCGACGCCTATAGTCCGCAGTATGTGGAAGCTGCCTGGTACGGCTGGTGGGAGAAACAGGGCTTCTTCAAGCCGGAATTTGGCGTGAGTTTGAATCGACGACCCGCCTGTAGGGCCCGTCTCATTTAACATTTCATCCGCAGCGGGATCTTTCGAAGGAAAATCCAAAGGGGAAATTCGTCATGATCATTCCGCCACCGAATGTGACTGGAACGTTGCATTTGGGTCATGCATTGACGACAGCCATCGAAGATTGCATCACCCGCTGGAATCGCATGAGTGGCGTTACCACGTTGTGGGTGCCCGGCTGTGATCATGCTGGCATTGCCACTCAGGTCGTAGTTGAGAAGAAATTGTGGCGCGAAGAGAAGAAACTCCGCCATGACGTCGGTCGTGAGGCATTCATTGAGAAGATTTGGAGCTGGCGCGAGGAGAAAGGAGATCGAATTTACGATCAGTTCCGTCGTATGGGCGCATCCGTTGACTGGTCCCGCAAATTCTTTACGATGGATCCCAATCTATGCCGCGCCGTCACCGAAGCTTTCGTCCGCCTACATGAGGACAACACGATTTACCGGAGCTCGCGTCTCGTGAATTGGTCGTGTTCGTTGCGTTCCGCCATTTCGGACATCGAAGTGGACAAAGTCGAAATTCCCGGACGCACCTTCTTGTCCATTCCGGGCTACGACGACAAGGTTGAATTCGGAGTGTTGGTCTCTTTCGCCTACAAAGTTGAAGGCACCGGGGAGGAAATCGTCGTGGCCACCACACGTGTCGAAACCATGCTTGGTGACACAGCTGTTGCCGTTCATCCAAATGATGAGCGCTACAAGCATTTGCACGGTAAATTCGTTGTGCATCCGTTCACCGATCGCAAATTACCAATCGTTTGCGATGATTTCGTCGAAACGGCGTTCGGAACGGGCGCTGTGAAAATCACACCAGCTCATGATCCCAACGATTACGAGGTGGGCAAGCGTCACAATTTGCCATTCATCACGATTTTCAACGAAGATGGTGTCATCATCGGCGACTACGGTCAATTCACCGGTCAGAAACGGTTCGACTGCCGCAAAACCATTTTGGTTGCTCTGAAAGAGCTCGGCTTGTACAAGGAAACCAAGAACAATCCAATGGTGGTGCCCATCTGCAGTCGATCCAAGGACGTTGTTGAACCCATCATCAAACCCCAGTGGTATGTGCGATGCGACGAAATGGCCGCAAGTGCTGTCAAAGTTGTCGAATCGGGCGAATTGAAAATCATTCCGGACATTCACATCAAGTTGTGGAATCATTGGATGAGCGGCATTCGTGATTGGTGCGTTTCGCGTCAATTATGGTGGGGTCATCGCATTCCCGCTTACTTCGTCTCCTTCAACGACAAATCCATCAAAAGCGGATCGGTAAGACAATTCGACATTCATTCCACTCAAGCAGAGACGTCAGCGATTCTCTTTTTCCATCTTGTAGTCGGATGACGATGAATATTGGGTGGTTGGACGCAATGAGGCCGAAGCTCGCCAGAAGGCAGCCAAGAAATTCAATGTTCCCGAGTCGGTGATCCTCTTGAAACAGGACGAGGATGTCTTGGACACTTGGTTCAGTTCTGGTCTGTTGCCGTTCACCTCCTTGGGATGGCCAGACAATGCAAGCGACTTGCAACTCTTCTTCCCAACCACCTTCTTGGAAACCGGTCACGACATTCTGTTCTTCTGGGTGGCTCGCATGGTGTTTTTGGCACAGAAACTCACCGGAAAACTCCCCTTCAAGTAAGTTCACTTAGATCTGTCTCCATTTCCGAGTCCATTCTTCATTCTCAACTTTGTCTTGCAGGGAAGTGTTCATGCATCCCATCATTCGAGATGCCCACGGTCGCAAAATGTCGAAATCCCTCGGCAACGTCATCGACCCAATGGACGTTATCTCCGGCATCACCTTGGAGGAGCTCAACGCGTCACTTTTCAACTCGAATTTGGACCCGAAGGAAATCGACAAAGCCATCGCTGGACAGAAGCAAGATTTCCCCACTGGCATTCCGGAATGCGGCGCAGATGCTTTACGCTTCTCCTTGTGCTCGTACAATCTGCAAAGCAGAGACATCAACTTGGACATTCTTCGCGTGCAAGGCTACCGTTTCTTCTGCAACAAATTGTGGAATGCCACGAAATTCGCGCTGCTTTACTTTGAGGGTGAGACGCGATACAATTCGGACAAGGACTTGAATGGCACCGAAAGCAATATGGACCTTTGGATTCTGTCACGACTGGCAGCCACCGTCGAAACTGCCAACAAAGGTTTCCAAACATTCGATTTCTCGGTTGCAACCAGCGCCCTCTACAGTTTCTGGCTGTACGATTTGTGCGACGTCTATCTGGAGTGCATCAAGCCAGTGTTCCAAAATGGCACCGATGACGCCAAGACCGCTGCTCGACAAACTCTCTTCACATGCCTGGACAATGGTCTGAGATCGATTTCGCCGTTCATGCCGTTCATCAGTGAGGAGCTCTACCAGAGATTGCCTCATGAAAGCAATGTGGCCAGCATCGCCGTGGCCACCTACCCCACAGCAGAAACGTGTCCATGGCGTAACGAGCAGGTTGAGAAGGAGGTGGAGTTTATCCAAAAGGCTGCTAAGGTTGTGCGTTCGGCTCGCAGTGATTACAATCTGCCGAATAAAACCAAAACCGAGGCGTACGTCGTGACAACCGACGACCAATCGAAGGAAATTCTCCGGAAATACGCCAGCGACTTGCAAACCACTGCCTACTGCTCAGCTGTCAACTTCGATACGACACCGCCTACTGGCTGCGCTATTCTAACCGTTACCGGCCAGTGTGAAGTGCATTTGCTGCTGAAGGGTCTGATTGAAGCCGACAAGGAAGTGCAGAAGTTGGAGAAGAAGAAGACTCAACTCCAGCAAACCGTGGTCAAACTGAATCAAGCCATTGAAGCCAGCGACTACACCACCAAAGTGCCAGTCGAGGTTCAACAGGCCAACACCGAAAAACTGGAACAGTCCGAAACTGAAATCTCGAGAATTGCCGCCGCCATTGAAACGCTGAAGCTGATGTGAGCGGTGCGAACCCTCTTGATGGTTGTCTTGTGATTGACTTGCTTGCGATTTTCCTTCACCACGCAGACGACGCATCTCACAAATTGTCCACTCTATTTTTTTTATATTTAAATAATCTTCAAAATAATTTTTCTTTTTTAATTTATTTCGATTGAATGAAAAAAAAAAATTATCAATTTTTCTGCTTGGTCAGAATGGCACACGAATAAAATGCAACAGCAATACAAACGGCTATGAAATTGTTGTTTCTTATTCACGTGGCCACCGTGTCAAATGAATGATAGAGATTGAATTGGTGATCACGAGATGACCTCCTAGATGACCTTCCCCCCTTGAATCAAAACAGAGGAATGACGAATGCAGTTCACATGAAAATTTTATTCGCAAAAAGTCACTCGAAACAGAACCATTGTGCGGAATGAATATGGGTGAATATGGGTTAAGTTTGTTCCTCAGCATTTTCGTTTGCATTATTTTCGTCAATGCATTTCACTTCGTCTTCAATGCCGTCGACAACCTCGTCGATTTTCTCTTTCACCTCATCGTCAGCCTGGGTGAAATCGTTGGCTTGAGCTGCGCTTTCCTCTCCATCGAAGACAATCTGCTCTGGATCAGGTGCCCGGGGCAGGAACTCTTCGTCTGGATAGATTTTCTGGAAGGTTACTCGAGCCTATCGCAAAAGAAGAGCAAAGGTTAATGAGGAAGGTGACATTGCAGCTAGTCCGTGAGCCATACCATATTGATCGACTGGTCGTAGTCCAACTCGAAGAACGGACTGCACGACACATCGACATTCTTCGGCAAATCCTGCGGGTTTCTCGTGCAATTGAAACAACCAGGAATTCGGAAATGCATCGACCAGAGGACACTGTCATTGCGTCCTTCATCGCCAAAGAGGAGTTTCGCAAAGGGCTCAATGTCCAGTTTTGGTCCTTCTTTGAATTGACAGGTGATGTGAATCAAATCTGAAGAAAAGAAAATTGGTTCAATTTCAAGAAGGAATGAGAGGAAAAACAATCTTACAGAGATCTTTAGGGCACGTGCCGCTGGGTTGAGTCAACTGAATGACAAACGCATGTTGTGACGTGTCATCATTGCGAAGACACATTTTCATGAAATTTACTCCACCGCCGCCGCTGCTCAACGAGACATCGCCTAATGGTTGATTAGTTATGAAAATCGCTCGAGACAATCTGCCACAACGAGGTGCTTCTGAGTCATTGGTGGAGCTGGATTTCAGCAAATTGCGTCCATTGGCAACGACCAGATTCGTCGCGCTGATTGTCTGCTTGTCGCATTTGATCGCTTTGAAAACGTTCTTGCCTTCGTCCGATTCGCTGAAATGAATCTCCTCCAATGATCGCTTCAAGCAATAAACACCACCGAAGACGGCGCACAAGCGACAGAAACATTGGGGAATTTCACCGCAACCGTACATCGGGAAGAGGAATGGTGTGTTGCCGTAGCGACCCAGGCAGGACAAGAACTTTTTCGTATCTTTCACTCCGTCCAAGCATAGCGTTGAATCGTCACTCATGCTGATGGCATACAGCACGTAATGCACCAGTTTTGGGGTCAATCGTTTTGCCTCCAAGTAGCTTCGGAAGGTCTTGTCTCCGAAATCTGTTTCACAATGCAATTGAATTCACGTTAGGGCTGACTTCTCGTTCGCCAAGTCCAATACACAATCCATACCTTTGAACTCCTCGCAACCTTCCTTGTAGTTCATGCAGTTCGAGAGGACTTTCATCAGAAGTCGCTTCTCCACCACATTCACATCTTTGGTGGTGAACACATCGGCCCGCGAACATGGAACTCCTTTGACTTCGCTGTCAATCAGCGTTGTCACCCGATCGACGGCACGGAATTCAGCGTAGCGGCAAATGTTCGATGAAATCAACAATTCCACCAGTTCGCCTCGGGAGAAGAGCAGCTGGAAATAAGGTGGTTTTCTAATCGATGTTGTTGGAAGAATGTTGGGTCACTCACCTTTGGCGTGAGGTCGATATTGAATTTCCGGAATTCTGACAAGACTCTCTGCTTTGTCCATACAGGTTGCTCGAATTTCACCACAACTATTGATTCACTCTCGACCGTAACCTGTTCGTTTGCTTGGGATTCGGTTTCGTCAATCGACGGTGTCGTCTCGGTTCCCGCAGCAGCAGGTGCTTCTGGTTTTGGTTCTGGTTTTGGTTCTGGTTCTGGTTCTGGTTCAGGCACTGCCTCAGGAGCGAACCATTCAAACTCTGCATCAACAATTTCACACGGGTTGTCCTTGCCCAGCAACAGAACACCATCCTTGATCACTCCCTCACCAGACGATTCCGCTTTAGCAGTCTTGGCGACGAGCGTTTGAATGTTTTCGAG